>VUQR01011602.1:0-11598 GCA_015108515.1 Hemichromis elongatus
GCACTGAGATCCTAAAAAGTCATCAGCCGTGCTACTTTTGTTGGGGATCCACACACACACACGCACTCTCTCTAAGCTGCAGGGTATTGAATGTGGCCAGTGATCATCAAATAAATCCCACCTTTTCACTACTCTTAAAAATGGATAACACTGCAATGAAAAACTCAAACAGACTCTTTTCACATTGATACCTTCAGCAGATGGAAGTGATGGAGCCTCTGGCCTCCAGGATAGTTCAGAGAGACCCAAAACTTACATGCACACTAAGAAATTAAGTTAAAAAAAAAAAGGAAAAAGAAGAAAAATAATTCTGCAAATACCTGCCTGCTGCGATATGTGACCCACAATGATCTAATTAATATATGACTAAAGTGCTAGTTTGGGGATTTCATTTGGTACAAGCAGAGAAATAGTATTCTGTTCTTTAGGGTTTAAACCAGTAAGACTTCTCGGTTGGTTGGTGCTCTTGTTGTCCCAGCCCTTCTCCTATGTGACTGGATGGCTGTGTAAAAAGTGACAGTGTTGAGCTCAGAGTTTTTTTCCCTATTTC
This sequence comes from Hemichromis elongatus, assembly GCA_015108515.1. Taxonomy (NCBI): domain Eukaryota; kingdom Metazoa; phylum Chordata; class Actinopteri; order Cichliformes; family Cichlidae; genus Hemichromis; species Hemichromis elongatus. The sequence continues at coordinate 551 of VUQR01011602.1, forward strand.
AACCAGGGGAAAAAAAAAAGAAAAAAGAAGCAACTGAACGTTCAGCAACTTATGCAGCTGCCGCTGTCCCTTGTATCTCAAAAACAGCAAGCACAGATAAAAAGTGCGTCTGCCTCAGGAAAAAAAACAACAAAACAAATCGTGTACACACGTAAATGCAGTGCTGGGATACAAATGTCCCGAACTGTTTGTTTAGCACATCAGTTTGCATATTTAGCTCCGATCCTGGACACAGCTTTTCCTGCTTCTCTTTTTGAGTACACAACAAAGGGGTTTGTTAACTGATGATTGTTCATTATGATTTTTAATTCCTGTGTCAATTTTCACTTGTTAGTCAGAGTGGCTTGGGAGGGCCACATGCTTTTTCTTTTTTTCCTAAAAGAAGAAAATGCAGTAGTGAACTTAACAACAAATAATTACATGGAAAAAGGCCAATTTACTTAAGAAAAAAACTGTCCAAAATTAAAGGGATTTGTTCAATATGCATCATTTTGTAAGTGAACACACATTTTATATTCGAGCCTTTGCAATTTTTCTGTTTTTAGATGCAGCACATGTTGTTAAAAGTATGATACCATCACCAAGCCTAATCTGAGGCAAGTGATCTAAACAGTCAATAACGGTACAAACCCATGGGGCTTTTACACTCGATATCCAGTGCTAAAAAAATATGCCAACCTTCATACACACACACACACACACACACACACGCACACACACACTCACACAGAAATGTTTACATTTTTACATTGTAAAAGTTAGACTCTTAAAAATGCATTGAACTTGATCAAAGTGGATTATTTTATTTAGAAAAAAAGCACTAACTGTTGACAGATGTAAAATAAATAGAGATTCGTTAAGATGTATGTACAAAAAAAAAAAAATCGGACAAACACTCGGTAGTTAAAACACCAAACTATGAGGAACACTGGCTTCATTCAGGCCAGTGTGTTTGTGTCAGCTGTACTGTTCAGTCAAAGATGTAGCTTAGTGATCGATCCACAAAAAGACACAGCTATTGGCAGCTGTAAACTGTTTTGGTTGAACAATCACAATTAACTATAACTAGCTTTAGCATCACTTTGGACGGACTCACCGCTGCCGTTTGTAGTGTTAATTCCTCCTCCAACATAAAAAAAAACAGACTCGGTGTCCCAGGTCGTACCAAGTCAGACCTGTAGCTCTGGGCCCCAGGCTGGGTTATTAACGGTCGTTGTTTGACAGAAGTAGTAGTGTTAAGGCCAGGGCTTGTTGAAGTCTGTGTGTGTGTGTGTGTGTGTGTGTAACATCAGATCTACATCTGCTCCACTGGTGCTCCCTCTTCTTTAGGAGGAGGCTCTAAATGAATGGGAGTGACATTCGCTGGTTTCCTCACACTGATCAGAATAAAAGAACAGAGTACACAGGAAGTTATAAAAAAATCAAGTGGAGAGATGATAACATCAAGTAGAGATCAAAACAGGGGAACATAGAGAACTAAAAAGCTTCTGCAGGGCTTCAAGTTATTTTACTGAAATAAGGTTTCAAAAACAAGAATGATGGGATGGTTGAAGAAAGAAAATGAAAACATCAACAGGAGTAATCATATTACTGCCTAAATAAATTCCCTTTGTTCCACTAGGACTGGCACAGTGTGTGACTTTATTTAAAGCAAAGGATATTCTTGCTTGTTTATATCTGATCAAATTCAAATCTTGTCTTGATGTGGAGTTTCTATATTATATAAATTAAGTTTATATAATATGTAAAGTTTATGGGCAATGGAAAGGAAATCAAACATTTTCTTCAAATATTTGTGAATATGAATTATTTATGAATTATTCTCTCCTGTCTAACGAGCTTTAACCCGCTCTTGAAATTCAGATACTTTATCTCTAGTTGTAATCAGTACCTCCTTCATAAACCCATCAGCATGACTGCCTTATGTCATTTAGATCCTTCACTTAATCGTGTTTACAGTGAATAAATCTGCTCCGTATGTTGCTATGACAACCAATGCCCATTAACAACGGAGAGATGCAGCATGTCACCAGTTATCAACAATCTGGTTAAAACTTTAACCTACATAAGGAGAACGCCCCTTCTAAAAATTTCAAAGCTGAAATGCTTAATGTGTAACAGAATGTGTGCTGGACTGCCAATCATTTGAGACCTTTACACATCCATACTAACAAAAGACTGCAGGTGATAGCAGACTGACTGCCTGATATCACAGGCAGGCAGCAAACAGAGACAATATGTTGTTTAGACTGTGTAAGTTATTTGCGTTGCCCTTTATCTACCCAAAGTACCTGAAACGTTTCCTTTCTCCCTCCTGTCACGTAAATGGTCATCGTTTGCTTGAGTTTCCACTGTGTTGAAAACGCTGAATTATTCATGCAATGACCAGGCCACATCTCTGCTGTTTGCATCGCTCCAATTTCTGTTGTGCGCTTACAGCCGTCACACAGACCTGCTGCTCTAATGCAAACAGAAGCTGCTCTTAGGTAATAAACTGAATCTTTTTCAGTTTCCTCTCAGGGTTGTGGAAATATTTCATACTGCTTTAGGGTGCAACTGCTGTAAAACATCAGAAAATTGTCATACGACTTCCCTGTCTCTATCTCTGACACATTTCTTGTTTTGTCAGAAAGCTCAGAAAGATTACAGGTATGGGCTACATATAGTCTGAGAGTTACTTACGAGTACGGGGAGATCGGAACAGCCACAACCAACACGTGATTCCTTTTTCTGAAGAGCCGCCATAGACCTCTGTGGTTTCCCCGAACATCTAGGTCCCAAACGTGCAGGCACTAAACAAGAGACATGATAGAATATATAAGGGCTTAAATCCCTGCCTGTAAACATCACAAGCCAGACTTTAGCATTCATGTAAATATGACCACCTTGGCAAGCTCGGTCCAAGTGGAGGTGTCTGTCTCAGACTCCATCTTAATGAACATGATGTAGATCTTCCCCTCAGAGTCAGGTAGGAATGAGTCCTCGCATGGGTTTTTGGTGTGGTCTAGCACCTCGGCCTCTCTGGAATAACACACACAAAATTACTTTTTGTGGTTTACAAACACCATAACCAAACAAGCTGAGGGATCCCAGAGTCTGTACTCACTTCAGCAGGTTCTGAATCTCAACCTCATAAGCATCTTTCTTCAAGCTGTGAAGCACAATTAAAACCAAGTCTGTCACCATGTAGCCAGATTACTTACAGACAACACAACAGCATGTAATCACATGGCTGTACACACCTGCCCACGTTCTTTAGTTGTACATTGGGAACAGTGTTGAACTTGTGCTTTTTGAAATATACCTCCTATGAGACAAAAACACAAAACATTAACAACGAGCTAAAAAGATACAGCTGACCTAACTGCTCTAGTGCTGCCTTCAGACTACACGCTATCAACCTGTTGCTTTGGTTCAGGAACAGTAAAATGAAAAGCTGATGACAAACAGCATTTCCCTTTCAGATCTTACGTGAAAATAACCGTTCATGTTAAGGCCAATGATGCCGAAGTGGTAGGAGCGAGACACGTCGGGGATGATACACTCTCGGCCTTTCCTCTGCTCTGGCATTCGCATCCACATGTCCCAGTCCCACAGCTACACGCCAGAGAGAGCGCAAGCACGCACTTAGTCACGATCTTTGTTAGCTAGACACTATTCTTTTTAAGCCCTACATAAACAATATTAAAGATTTTTGGTATTACAACTTGACAGTAAAAGCAACGAAATAATATATTAAAAATCCTTTAATGCAGCTGTTTTTTTAATCACTTTGTTAAATAAGAATCAAACTTTATTTATATTTAAAAGTTAAAATAATTCACACTTCACATATTTATTTATGGCCACTGGAAAAATCAAGCAGTGACAAAATATCACAAGAACAGAAAAGACAACTGCTGCACCTTTTCGGGTGTAGGCCATTTTGGCTCCAGTTCATCTTTGTAGAGGCTTTTCTTCAGCACCCATCCCAGGCCGGGCATACTCTCCACCCTGTAGAGCAGGGCCGGGTCCTCTGCTGTGTGCTCATAGCCCTGATCCACACCACATAAAGAGGTTATCATCTACATAACGAAGACTGACTGTCACTTAAGTGTGAAAACAGGGAATGCAGATGATAGTTGGCACTCACCTGGTCGTTCCAGGCTGAAATACAGTACAGACTGTCATCCTCATGAAGCAGGTGGATGGTCTGACTCAGGAAGCTACAGAAACAGAAAACATTGATAACATAACTGTTTTCTGAAAATCAGAATCAGAATCAGAAAGGGTTTTTATTGCCAAATGTTGAGCAGGTTTACAACATTAGGAAATTGCTGCGGTACTTAGTGCAAACATACTGTCAGATAACGCTTAAATGAACATAGAAATAAAAATGAAAAGTGCTAAAAGTGCTATAATAGACTATAAACAAATAGATAGACTGCATTAAAATATTTCTAGCTTGCAGTTATGATTTTAGAAAATCTCAACCAGGAAAATAACAACCATGAAGAAAACTAAACAGAAGATCTGAACAGGAACATTACTGTGTTGTGCTTGAAGAGGTTAGACTCTTTTCTACCCGACCTTTCATAGCAACCGGTCACTGTGACTGACAGCTGTCCTGACACAGGCAGCTGTAGCATATTGTGGTCTGATAGTGTTAGACTCCACAGTAAGCATGCTGCTGTTGCCTTTTGGAGTATTTTATTGGAATTATCTGACAATTAATATGCCCTATCATGGAGTACAATCCTTCTGTGAAGTTAGCAGTTGTGTGTGTAGGTGTTGCATAAAATTTATAAGTGGTAGCTCATAATGTAGTACTCCAGGGCATTTCAGACCTGCAAAGACAGATTTTCTTTGTTTTTGATAGAAAAACTCCAATGTGTTAGTTTATGGGCTTCTCCTCCGATTAATAATACTTAGCTTGTCTCTTGTCAGCTTGACTCCACATTCAATAGCTATGTATGGGGAGGTGCATGCAGGTGATGAAGGATAAATGCGATAAATTTAAGATGTTAATTTAAAAAAGTTCAGAAAGCAACGCTTAAGTTGAGCCTGATGTGGCCTTACACATAAAGAAATGAGTCTATTCCAGCCAGTGAGGATTACGTCATATTAATTTAATACGGTTTAGATCAATATTTATATTATATCTCAATATTTATATTATATCAGAACTGGATATAATCCATGCATTAGAAGCCAACTGTGATCATGACCTATGCATCCCAGTCTCATTTAAGATAAGTACGGCCGATATCAGATCTTTGCTAAAGTTAGGTTAGTTAAAAATTTTAGGCACTTCAAGAAACTATAATTATTGGACATAAAGAGAAAATAACGAGCTTGTTTTTGTCAATAGAAGCAAGCTTTAATTTAACTGCTCTCTAACCGAAAGCTTGAAGCTCAAAAGCAAACTGGCGCAAACACAGAACTGTACGTTCTTCTCCACTATTTGAAGTCGGGGCTTCAAACAGACTGTTCAGCCCAGAAGGGAAGCTGGAGCTTTCACAGCAGTAAATACACAGTTCAAAGCACAGCCTGTCCAACAAAGGAAGGCTAGAGGTTCTAACAGAACAGAGCATAATTATCACTGGGGATCTACTGCCATCTAGTGGTGAATGTTGCAGATCAGAGAATTAAAAAGGAGTCCCAGCTGACATTATGGAATCAAAAACATCTTTATAATGTCACGGAAGAGCTGAGGATGCTATGCAGAAACTTCTATTTGACCAAAAATATCAAGATGTATTAATGAATCTGTAATAAACATGAATGATGCTCCACTTTCTCTCCTCATTGTGGCTAACTATAAACCACAGGTTGATGCAGAGGGAACAGCATACAGCTTAGCTTACAGCTTTATACCTAGTATAAATTTGGGTCCATAAGAGTTACCATCCCATTTAATACACATCTTCTAATATGCATTTCTTCTTTCTGATTATTCTTTTTCTTGAAAAAATTACAAAGATTTTTTTTAGGGAGCTTGGAGGAAGAGAATGAGTACAGGAGGAACCTAATAAACCGGTTTTTAGTTGTACATATGTCCAAACCCAATTACGCAATTACGCTTCACATCCTCACCCTCCCAAATGGAAAGTTGCTGCTTTGGTGTCATTTGGACCAGTCGTGCACCTCTCAGTTTATCTAGCTTGGTGTATTCTTTTGCTTCTGCTGCAGCTAAGATGAAGATACAAGTGTAGGATTTTGTCAGTTTTTACAGTCATTTTAATGAAGTCTTAGTACAGAGTACAGAGATTCACAAATTATATAGAGAGATGCTGCAACACTTTGGCTTTTTGTGATGTCTTTGCTTCTGGTTTTGACTTCTTTTCCTTTTATACCAGCACTGACAAGTACCCGGTAAGGGCTGGTATAAATGGTACAGAGCTGTGGTGACATCACTGTCAGGGTGCATAGCAGTTTGTATTATGAAAACAGAAGTGGTCCAAGCACGAAGTCCTGTGGAATTCCATTATTATCCCAAGTGTGTGAAGAGGTATCCCCACTTTCATGAAGAAATTGAAGTTGGGTATCCCTCAAACCACTGCAGTGTAGAACCTTTAATACCTACAGCATGCTCTAATCACTGTAATAAAGTATTATTGTCAACTGTATCGAATGCACTGAGGTCTAGCAGGACAAGCACAGAGATGAGTCCACTGTCAAAGGCCAGAAGAAGATCATTAAAGTCGTTTCTGTGATGATCTCTGAAACCTGACTTAAACTCATCAAATAATCAATTTCTCTCCAGAAGATCAGTTACCTGCTTTATAACTGGTTGTAACTCTGTGTACGGGCTATTATTTGTGTTTCCACTGTATTTTTTTTTTCTTCTCTATGCCTTGTGACCAATATTGCTTTACTACTGTGTTTCATCATGATGCTGAACATGCCTGAATGGGCCTTCCAAGTTATGAACCAAAAATAGCAGCTGCATAAAAAGTTGTCAGTAGAGAATGACCAGATATCCATCCGTAACTAACATGGACATCTGGCTGCTTTTAGTAGTGGCTGCATAGACTGGAAGAAATACCTGAAGAAGTCAATGGATATATCCAGATCTTCTTCTAGTACAATGGCATAATTAGCATCCTGGGGAAAGATAAAACAGACACATACAAACTCTAATGAGTGCATACTTATAGTGCACACACCCACAATGCATTCACACGGTTGCATAATGTTCATAATGTCATAATTACACAGTGTTGACAGTGAGCATTTCAGAAGTCTCATTAATACTGAGTGGAAGCAGAAATGCACATGTATGCAGTTACAATTTGCCTCTGGTTAAGTTGCAGGTTAGTCCAAGTTATGATGGTCAGAGAAACAAACGGATTGAAGCAACCGAGTGTGCACTGTGAAACCTCTGTTTGGATGTGTCAGATGATTTTTTTTTTCTCAATTAAAAAAAATGCTGAAGTGCAATGTACAGCTCTTGTTTAAAATTTTAAATAAGAGTAATAACAAACTGCATTAACATGACACAGTTGGGTGTTTGATGTTGGTACTTACTGGGTGAAGATTAAAGGTTGCAGTCAGACTCGCCTTGTAGTGCTGTGATTGAGGAAAGAGATGTTTGAGTTTCACAGTAACAAAGAATAATTAAATAACAACACTGCTGAACGTTTCTTTAAAGGAAACATCGGTCATGTCTAACATGAGCATCCACTACAGGAACAAAAAAGAAAAGGAGAACAAATCCACTTTGATAAGTTCACTATAGGGATAAATATTAAAAACCAATCATGCACATGATTGAATAATAAGGGCAGACTTCAAATATTGCCTGGAATAGGATTTTTGGACAAAAAATCTGAGCCTTTTTGAGTGAAATCTATGCTTGTATTGCTCTGAATTATCTGTTAACCCCTGAATGAGAAGCTAGCTGTTGCTTACCTGAGACACTCTGGCATTCTTAATGCTGATAGGTGTGTGCTGAACTCCCTTCAGTCCAAACAGGTCAACAACATCCATTGGCTCCTGAGTTAAAAAGACAGATGTTTGAGAGCTACCAGATATAAAAGACGTAGCGAGTATAAGCTTTAGTGACCGTTCTGATTCTGAAAGAAAAAGAAACCTAAAGAAAGAACACAAAAAGCACCCAAAAAAGTGCATTTCTGTAGTGCTACTTTAAATTGCTGTAATCTCCCAAAGAATGCAGTTAATCCTATTTTCATTATAAATATGGTGAGAATACACTCTAGAAATTAAATATTCCGTTTAGGTAAGATAATTCACTCGTAGATTCATTTCATTCATTTATTTGCTAAAACACACGAGATCATTGTAAGTCAAACTGACTCTCAATAAAACATTGGGGGCAGTGGTCAGTGGCGCCCCTCCGTCTCCAACAGTATCAATTTCAAAAGCCTTGTTTTCAAGTTATCACATATCAACAAGACTTTCTAAAAACTTGACCTCTGACCTTGAGGTTGGGGTCACCGAGATTCAAATTTGTCCGACATTTTTAGTAGAAGCACCAATATTATCAGTTTCAAAATTCCAACGAGTTACTCGAGTTATCGCATTCACAACTCCGGCGCTCACGCTTCCTGCCCTACAGGTTAACAACAAGATTACAGCTAAGGGGCAAAAAGTTAACAATAACTTCAAAGTCTGTGACAAGAAAAAAAGTTATATATAGATACTTAAATGATCTATAACGACTTCTGCAAATAAAATTATGTTTGCTCGATTTGTTTAAACTAAGGTATTGAAATATGACGTCTGGATTACGATCTTAAAATTGTATGACTTAGTATAGATAGTCACATGACCTAACACCAGCAAATGTTCCCCCGACATCACTGGCAGGAGCAAACTGCAGCAATCAAAAAAATAAATAAATAATAATAATGACGGTACCTCATAATATCCATCAATGAAGACTGTGATCATCTGTGGGTTAACACCGTGGGCTGAAAGAAGTGACCTCAGCATACTAAACAACAGAAAACACCTAGTTATCTTTTACAGAGATTTATTACTTTGTCCTGTATCCCTGCATGACAGAAGAGACTTCTGCCAGTATTTTTCAGATCTTACCGGTAAAGATAGTTAGGTCTGTTTCCTGCAATAACAGCCACCGGGACATTGAAAACGTTATTGTTGGGGAGCTGCAAGGACAAAACAGAGTAAAAATGTGATCATACAGAATCTATACTTGCACACAAGAAAATCAATTTAGTGGACAAGAAGACAAGAATCGGTAAAGTATACAACTGATTACTTCAATCCAAGTATATGAGCAGACTATACAGCCTCACATATTTGTACAGCTGGCCAGGTAAATTCAGCAGTTTATCTTTATTTTTCCATTTGTCCTAGACGTGGTTGTTTAACTCCTGGACTCTTCTCAGCTAACTCAGTCCTTCCTGCTCTGTGGCGTGCTTCGGGCTTGTTTGTCAGATGGACACCCTTTATGTCATTCAACTGTCTTGAGTCACTTGCAGTATGCTCAGACAGATTCCAGCGCCACCATTTTGGACTGCAGTTGATGGCGGTCTGTTCGATTCTGTTCTGGAGATCCACAGCAAACTGGAGGGTCACTCTAACTGACCCTGAAGAGCACTAATGCCAATACCCTGGGCTCACTACAGAGCAGCACGGGGAGCATCATTCAGACGGTGAAGTTGAGCATACTCAAACACACGAGCAAGTGTGCTCACTGCCTCACTACTCCCACCTCTGTGGGAACCGTGTCCTGCTACCGTTGTTTAGACTCCCTTAAGGTAGCCTAAACAAATACATTGCTTTGAGATGCAAATACATACATGTACTCTGATTCTGACTTCACATTTATTTCAGCAAAAGCAGTCAACAGGTGGGAGAGTAATTATTTCACAGGCCATATTTGTGCCTTTCTGCTGCTTGTCCAGAGCTGGATCAGAGTAAGTTCTGACTCTGGGATCCCAGCATCAACTTTGGGCTCTTCATGAGGGACCCCAGAGGCATCCAAATGATACGAAAACGACAAACGGTCTGCACTTCCAAGAAAAACATTTTTAAGGCAAGACCAAAACAATACAAATAAATATAATTTGGCTGATGAAAGGACATTACTCCCTCCTTACAGCTTGGCATTCCTGTGCCTCCCCACACAGGAAAAAAAATGGTGAAGATAAAGACTCATGTCTGTTGCATATCTTACAGGGTCAGGATTAAACTCTACGGGTGCCGGATCCTTGCAGCTGCAGATGCTGCCGTATCCTTCCACCTTGCTGCAGAAGAGTTTCCTCCTCCTGTTCAGCTCCGTGTCTGCCCAGTGGCACTCTGCCTCTGCAAAACATAAGATCACATCCCAAATAATCTTACAGATTTTTGAAACATGTGAAATTATTTTAAACTTTATATCAACAAAAAGGTTGGGGTGGGGAAAAAAAGCTGGAAAAGTAAATGGTAGTAAAAAGATACAGCAGGAGGAACATGTTGCAATACATTAGGTTAACTGTCAACAGGCCAGGATCATGACAGGGTATGAAAAGAACATGTTAGAGAGGCAAACTTGTGCCTGTGTCATCCAAAGCTCATTTACAATGACTGAGACAAAGTGGGAAAAGGTTCTGTTGTCAGATAAATCCAAATATTAAATTATTTTTGGCAAACACGGCCGTCGCATTCTCTGGATTGAAAAGAACTGGGACCATCATGCTTGTCATCAGCACTCAGTCCAAAAGCCTGCACCTCTGATGGTATATAGATGGGTGCATTAGAACTGGCAGCTTGCACATCAGGAAAGGCCCCATCAATGCTAAAATGTTTTCACGGGTTTTAAAACAACATGAGCTCCCAAAGAGAACATGTCTTTTTTGAAAAAATGAAAAATACAGCAACTGGTTTAAGCTAATATCTTTTCTCAGTTTAAACTTTTTTTTTTTTTTTAAATAAGATGTGTTTGAGACAAATCCATGCATCTTATTTTTAAAACATCCTAATATAAGCAGCAGCAAATCCCCCACTTTGACTTTTGTATCAAGGACCCAATTTTTCCTGCACGTCATCGTGATTCCAAAAGATTGTTGACTAAAAAAAAAAAAAAAAAAAGGCGACGG
>VUQR01011602.1:11618-22898 GCA_015108515.1 Hemichromis elongatus
ATAAAAAAAGAAAGATTATTTAATAAAAAAAAAAAAAAAAAAAGGCTACGTCTATGTGCATCAGAGGGGAATCAAGTCTAAATATTTCACTCTTTGTCAAGCACGTTAGCGCCGACTCTGACCTTCAGAGGCTGTGAGTTGCACTTCAGTCTTGAGCAGCACCGGGTCTCCCCAGGTAGACAGAGCTGGAGACTTTGAATGCTTCTCTCCATAAACCTGACCTGAACACAAAAACAACGTCAAGTCAAGACAAGTAATGTCACGGTAAGTCTAAACTCTTGTTTTTTTCTTTTGCCTTTTCCTCCCTACTGACTTTAAAGGGGTATATACCAATAACTTCTCAACTAAACTTCAAATCCGAATTCATGTGGAAACCAAATACGATTAAGTTCACTCTAAAAAAAACCAAAACAAATGTGAACATGTTTGCCCTTACATTATCAAATTCTGTTCGTTTCCTTTTTATCCAGTTATTATCAGCTGCTATTCTTGACTTTAACAAAAATGTGTTTTGCAGTGTCAGATAACAAAATAATAATAATAGTAATTGAATGTCAATTATACAATAAAATAGTGCACTGTGGGCTGGCTTTGTGAAATCTTATAACCAAATCTTCTTAATGAAGTTTCTGAAAAACCAATCATAATTCTCCCCAGCTCCTCAGATGTTTCGTGACTGAACGATTTAGTGAAGCTCGTCCTGTATAATGGCTGCCTCAGTGTCATGGTTAAAAATGAAGGTTTGCTTTTCTACCTCCTTTCTTCACCACCAGAGTCCACATGTCTCTCCAGCTCAGATTGAGGGACACCTGGCTGCCCAGACTCTTGAGCAGGTTTTTAGCAGCATCCTTTAAGTGGAATGTGCCCTCATCCTGCAGGACAACAAGAAAAACCGGCGATCGATACGGTTTACGACTGGAACATGAACATCCCCTTCACTCCTTGGACAGTTAGTAGCACCTGACCTTTATGGTAAAGATAAGGATTCGACCACGAGTCACCATATTGAGGAACAGGATCATGGCTTCATCCTCATGGGGAGAGTACGTGTCAAATATCCTCTTGGCCATCACATGACCCTGTGAGAGACACACACACACACACAGGATTGCTTATTAAAGCCTATTTAAAGACACATATAAAAGTTATTTCTGCAGAGGCAACAGGTAAAGCGTCTCTCAGGTACAAAATCAAAATATCATGATTATATGCTGCATCGATTCTTTCCTCCCACCTCCAGTATGTAGCGTAATTACAGTTTGTTATATACACATATGTGTTGCCAGTGGAAAGACATGCATCATGACATGAATAAACAGCACATGCTCACAGTTGCTTGGTTGAGAACTATCACATGGATGCCTCTGCCTTGTTCTCGCATGTCATCCTCCAGCACCTGAAGGAACAAGTAAAATAAACAAAAACAATAATTTGACTGAGCCAAGTGATCCTGACACAAAGATTACCCAGGCACACTGCTGTTTTATTTTTATTTAAAACAAAAAATACATTTTATTCATTAGCAGGGTGGGGACTACCATTGCACCTTATAATAAATCAAGGTGTTTGGAGACAGAAGGGCGTCCAGTTAGGAGGAAAGACTAGTCAAGATGTGTGGATTGTCTCCAAGACTTGGGATGATGAGAGGGCCAAGCAGCAGTTTACTCGGTCTGAGTAAGATTGTTGGCGTGTTCAGACGTGAGGTTTCCACCTGGAAAGTTGCTAGACTAAACCCTCCGTTTTGTGTAAGTTGAACGGTTTAGTCTTGCACTTGATTTACGTAGAGTTCTTATTTACTTTACATTTAAGTTCATTTATAAAAAAACAAAACAAAGCAAAACACACACGATGCATGTGTGTACCTCTAGCCACAGGAGAGGTACACACATGCACAATAACGTAATGGATATATTTGCGAAGACTCTTTGAGTATTAAAGCAAGTCTGAAGTATCCTGTAAGTAGGCATCAGCCAGTTAATCACCCACCGTGGTGCCATCCACTGCCACGTACACCTTGGAGCGGCTGGAATACACCTCAATATCCAGGACTTTGCGTCCATTAGCCGGCCTGCGTGCTGTCTCCATGTTGGGAATAACATCCTCTAAAGAGAGAAAAAAAAACAAACATCAAGATGATGCACTTCAAAATAAAACTACACTTTAATGAAACGCTTTCGCTAAATGTATATGGATCTGTCAGATAGCAACAGACAGACGCACCCTCAACTCAGTCTATTAAACTGATTTTGTACCTATTTAAACACTCATTGCTACGTTAACATACAGTAAATGTTTCAGAGGAATTGACTGAAAGCTGTTTTAATGTCCCGAGAGTCACGGTTAGACATTTGGAGACTATAAATTGTACTGTATGCTGGATACATATATTGCAAAAGACTGTAAAAGTTAACTTTGAAGGCCGACATGTCGAGAGATGAGATGTCCATCTATCAGGCCGACAGGGCGAAATACTACTGACCACAAGTCAACGCTAGAGCAGTGAATGTCATGGGAACGTGGGGCTTGTTACAGGGTTTTTGGGGAGTTATTGTACAGCATGCACCTGTAACAACTTATTAGGTGCAGAAGTGAGAATTCATTTAGGATTTTCTGTAATCCACACAGGAGCAAAATCATACATACAGACTCAAATGTCTACATACTCACTTAAACCTGAGCGTACTGTGTATAGGTAAAATGACACGTGAACATGTTTCTCACCATACTCTTGAGCTGCTGCGTCTTCACTGGCAACTCTTCTCGTATCCAGGATGAGTTTAATGTTGACTATGACGGTTATGAGCAGAAACAACACGGCACCGGCCTGTAGGAGAAAAAAAGTACACGTATATCAGTGTTCATCTTGCTGTGTGTAGTTAGTTTATTTTCATAATGTTAAACTATACAAACGGTTCAGTTATTTGCTTATTTGCTGGTCCTAATGAGTCTTGATTCCTGCTGTGAGAATGTATTTATTTTATTGTCATTTAAATGCAACACCGAACAAGTACTATTGCCGAACCACGTCCCTCCCACTATGACTACAGTGCACTTATTCTAATGTCTGTTTATGGGACAACGCACCATGTTGCAAAGCCTAAATCAACTCAAAATATTTTCTTGAACATGACAACAATCTCAATGTACTCAAATGGCCTCCACAGTCACCAGATCTCAATCCAGTGGATTGCTTTGGGATGCAGTGGAATGGAAGATTGAGATGAATGAATAACCAACAAATCTGCAACAGCTGTGTGATGCCATCATCTCAATACAAATCAGAATCTCTGAGGAGTGTTTCCGGCAACTTGCTGAATCAATGCCATGAAATATGAAGGCAAGCAGGGGTCCAACTCGGTAGGAGAAACATGTACCTCACAAAGTGCCCATTGAGTGTCTCTAGGAACAGGAACTGATATAATCAAGCCAAGACATTTCTTGCAGCCTTTGCATTGAACGAATACCTGAAATTTCCTTTAGCAAAACGTTTTGGCAAGATGAAACCTTTAAAATATGAGCTAATGTGGTTTGTTGAATGCAAAACAAGCGAGAAAACAGAATTGGCCAGGACAATGCGTTTACTCTTCTGATTTACAGAAGCAACATTTAGCTGAGCTCTATCAACACAGACCGTTTAACTATTTACCTGACAGAACCGGCGAATCGTCCTCTTGTTGGTCAATTTGTATTTCCAGGTGAGATAGAGACTCCTCTGTTGGCGGGGGATGTAGGGCTTAGCTCTGGGATTAGGGGTCCAGGTCTCCATGCCGGACACAGACAGCCGCCTGGACACAGCTCACGCCCTCCGCCTGCTCTCCTCCACTTTCTGCAGCTGGAACATGCAAAACTCCACACCGCCAAAACCCGACTGACTCTCACATGCTCACCTGAGCAAAACAAGAGACGCAAATTAAAAGGCACTGTGCACAGATAGTCACCAAGTTCAGCCTACGACACCGAACTGCCATGTGACTGTAGGGGGCTTTAACATGCTCCAGCCGCTTCTTTTCTGTTCATTGTTCACATCATTAATCACGGAGTCATCATTAAGTCTTGTAGTGCCATTTATAGTCCATATTAAGCAGCCGCTTCCAGAAAAGTAGCTTTTAACCGCTACATACACAGAGTTTCTGTCGCGAAGCAAAATACGTCACAGAGCTCTTCTTTCTTCTTCGTTTTTTAAATAGGCAGAAAAGACATTGGCGTATTTCTGCCCTCTACTGGTTGTTATTCGAGTTAACGTTTCCGATTGACGTTAATTTGTTTGTTTTAAAGTAAGGTATGTTAAGTAAGAGCCCGTTTTCCTTCTTATTTTAAAACTTAGAAGGACTTAATGGGAGCAATAGCACTGGGCATTTGAGTTGAAATGTCGCTTCTATTAAACCTGAAGTCTCACAACACACTAATAGTATATACTATTATAGTGTTTTGAGGCTTTATCTGGATTTTATTTTATTATTTTTTATGAAGTTCAATATGTCGTTTTGTACGATATATATATTTTTTAAATATTTTCACTGAAAACAGCACATTGCTATTTGGCTGAATTGGTCTCAGCGTGCAGAGGTGCACAGATTCATCTACTTGGTGGCCAAGAGGTAGTACTAGCAGCCACCAGTATCTGTTCTTTTCCCATTATGGGGTATTGTGGGGGAAAAAAGGAAGAATTTAATCAGTTTTGGAACAAGTCTGTACCATGACAGAATGTGGAAGAAGTAAAGCGCACTTATAAACTTTACAGATTCACTCTAAAAGAAAATGTTTTTATTTAAAACTGTCCCCTAACCCTAATAATGAATTCATTAATGAATTCAAATCCATCCGGTGCTTAGCACTGCAGCTTTTACAGTCTTTCTGTGTAGTTTGCACGATCTCTCCAGGAACTCCAGCTGGTTTCTGCAATCTAAAGATGGCTGTTTGTCCATGTTAGACCTTTGACAGACTGTAGATCTCTTCAGGGTGTACTCTGACAGCCATGATGGGCTCAAGCCCCCTGTGACGCTGAATTGGATAAGGGGGGGGTGAATAGATTTATTCATAATGACCAGGCTACCTTTTGCCAAGTTTTCTTAGTTACTAATATTTAGTGAGGTCACATATTTTAAAGTTAAACATCCATGTGCACAATAACTACTGCAGAGATATATTTTAATTTAAATATTTAGTTTCAAGTGTTATTAGTCATAAACAGATAACAGTGGCACATCACTACTGGCAATGAACATAAAAAAAGCTAAATTGCACATAAAGTAACACTTATATCAATATTAAATATAATAAAGAAAATGTATATTAATAAAAGAAGTAGAATAAATAAATACAAATTACTAAAAATATTACAGTGGCTGTGGTGCTGTGGTATCGGTGTATATGTGAAATATAAGTTGAGAAACAAAAAAAATGACAAATCTGAGGTGAAATCTGAGATGAGGTACAACTCCCCGCTCCATCCACTCCCAAGAAAAGGCCAGTATCACAGAACAACTGAAAATACCTGGCACGTGTTCATTTGCGACAATGCCAGAACAACAAACAAAAGTTTAAGTTCCATCTTCTTCCCTAACTGAAAATAAAAAGCAAAGAGAGACAAACGTTTTTACCTATGCTCCTAACCAACAAAGACGAGACAAAAGGGTTCAAAAACAATGGCTTCCTACTACTACTTCAGTGTATAAAACACCCACTGGAAACAAGTCTGACTAAGTGCTGGCAATATTAACCAACCTTGTACATAAAGACACCGAATGACCTGTAATAAGTGGCCCAACACCCCATCCCCAAACATACAAGGGATGCCTTTCATGGCTTTGGCAACCAAATTCTAGCTAACCAGTTAAAAAAGAAAGAAAGAAAAAATGACTATGTGCCACTGAAGACTTATCTGGGAACATATGACCCTGAAAGAAGCCCTGAGGAGTATGCCCAATAAAAAGGCTCCATGGATTTCCAGCAGAATTCTATAAAGAGTTCTGGACAATTCTGGCACCAAAATTCCTCCGAATGTTGCAGGAAATCATGGAAAATGACAGACTACCAAATATGAATTCTGCCAACATTAGTTTCCTGCTAAAACAAAGTAAAGACTTTATATTTCCCAACAGGCAACGTCCAATACCCCTTATTAACACTGCCCCTTAAATAATCTGTAAAGCTCTCTCAAAAAAATTAGAGAAGATAACCCCCCCTCATAATACCTGACCAAACTGGTTTCATAAAAAGGAGGAACGCATCATTCAATAAATGTAGATTACTTAATTTGATAGACAGAGTCAATCAAATTGACTCAATATAACAATAAAAATTGACTCAATATAACAATACAGTCTCCTGTTGCAGAAAAAGCATTTGATAGAGTTAGCTGGACAATTTGCAACTTCACAAATTATGTTTTGGAAACTGCTTCATAAACTGGTTAAAAATATTATATAATCCCCCAAAAGCATGTGTCAGGACAAATGACCAAACATCCTCCAGCTCCTGTCTATTGAGGGGCACCAGGCAGTGATGCCCACTCTCCATGTAGGTTAAAATCTACAGTTCTTTCGATTAATTGCTCCTTCCATAATTCCTCTCCGATGCCACTGCAATCTGGAAATATTCAATATTTAAATATTAACATTTCTCCTAAACTTTCAGATTTAACTAAATTAAACCACATCCTACCTTTAAAAAAGTAGAAGATGATCTCGCTGGATGGAAATTTTTACCCATATAACTCATGGGAAAGGTCACTTCAGTAAAAATATTGGTCCTGCCAGGAATCAATTATATATTCTCAAAGATCCAGAGTAAACCATCACTAGACTGGTTTAGATCTCTGGAATTATCTATTTCTGAATTCCTTTGGAAAGATAAATTCCCGCATATTAGTTTAAAAATGCTACCAAGGGTAGTGGAGAACTAGATCTGCCTTACTTCCAACATTACTTCTCAGCCAACAAGCTACATTACATCTCAGGATGGTTAAAACATCAAATTGATTAGAGATCCCAGTCTGCAATATAAAATACAACATAGAGTGCATGATACAGGTCAATGGATGTTCACATGGGTTTTACGTCTTCTAACAACTGCTCACACTGTCACGGCAATACACCTGAAAATTACATCCAAATTTTCTCTCCACCAGTTCAGAGGTTTTGGTGCTGGAGATGTGAAGACCTATCAAAGTGTCTGAAATGTAACATTCCAGCCTCCCCTTAAGTTTGCTTATTGGGTGACATAGATAAAGTCACCCAATACAGTACTCATGGGCTCTCACGATCTTATACAAGAAGACTCTACTGGGTGGGTCTTGGGGTTCTGGAGGTGCTCTCCTTCTGGGCTTGGGTCCTGGCTGGTGTGTCGCAGAGGTTTTGGATAGATTCATGCATGGGGGCCTTGCCCGGGCCCGGGGGCCTTTGGTGCATCGGTCACTACAGCTGGAGGTTGGTACCATCTTTTGCAGGCAGTCTCTGCTCTTTAGGAGTCCACTCTACAGGTGGGGGAGAGGTGGAGGATGGAGTCAACCTGGGTGTCTATTGTCTTATGTAGTCTTAGAGTTGACTGAATGTTAGTAAGTTCGTGTGGTGATTAAACCACTTTTTTGATACAAAAAAAAAACAACTTTAAGATCAAATTCATTAATCTGGCTTTTTTGTACACATCTCTTAGGACTTGCATGAGATTAATGCTTGTAGTTCAAGTACCCTAACAGAAATTCTCTTATGACTCAGGAAAACTTCCCACTTAAATAAAATGTAAGTAGGGTTCAGCTTATAAACGAAATGACTTTGAACCATAATTTCAAGAGGAATTCAGTTTAGACTTCACTTAGTATGACGTTACCTGGATTTTAGCCTTTTGATGGCTTGAAATATCTTACCTCAGGTCAAAGAAATCAGAAAAGTATGAATCAACACTTCAGTTTTCTAACTAATACTTTGGGTACCACCCGAAATTAATCATTTGCTTACCTATTTTAATGAAACATACACGTGGCTGTATTTTTTCTGATAATAGTTCACTAAGTTCAAGGGTCATCATTTACAACAGTACAGAAGTTACACATTACTGAGGTTTATGGTGCCACACCCAAAGAAACAGTCTAAAGAAGGGAAGCCAGTGCTATTTAGAAAGCAACTGAATTGGAAGATGAAGTGAGTAGCTGCTTTTGTGTGTGTGTGTGTTTTTTTTTATTATTTAAACATTTAGAGAACATTATATTTCCTAAATGTGTATGTGTTTTTATCATTTTGAATCCCCATAGTTCTTCTCGGAGTCTCTCAACACTGGAGTCCGAACTGGAGGCTCTGCAGTGCCACTTCAACTGGAATCTGGACTGTAGCAGGTCCACACTTTTCCGTCTCAAGGACAATCTGGAGGACATTGGCACCGAAGAGGGATACAGCTGGTTGGGTCACATTTATAACTTGCAGGGGTTCATTCACTTCCACCTGGGCTTCAGTGAAGATGCCCTGCGTTTCTTCAGCAAGGCCACAGAAGCCTTCCGTCAGATGAGAAACACAGTATCAGATGAGGGTCCTTGGCTGGTAGTGAACTATGGGAACCTGGCTTGGCTACACAACCTTCAGGGAGCACAAGTACAAAGTCAGAATTACCTGTCAAAGATCAATGCACTCATGAATGAATACCCATCTCCATCTCAGGATGAACTTCATCCAGAGATTTATGCAGAAAAAGCCTGGACCCTGATGAAGTTCAACAAAGAAAAAAAGCTGCTGGCTATAGATTACTTCCAGAGAGCCATCAGGATGCAGCCTGACATGGTGGCATGGCAGACCAGCCATGTGTTAGCATTAGTGAATGTTTTTAAGAATAGCGACCCTGCTATCTTGGAAAAAATGAGAATCGCCAAAGAACACGATCCAGAGAACTTGTACCTTGCTGCACTTTACCTTGATGCATGTCCTCAAAAAGGAACAAAAATGAAAGTATGCACATTGGCCAAAAGAGTTCTTAAAAAGCCAGTTAGCAGCTACAGTGGTATCAAACCAGTACTTATGCTTTACAGTAACTATTTATCTGTACATGAAGCTATTGATTTGATAGAAGAAGCTCTGGAAAGACATCCAGATAAACGTTACCTGAAGCAGTGTGCTGCAAACTGCTACATAAGTTGGATTTTCCAGAAGGATGATCTGCACGAGCACAGCATGATGGACAAAGCAATCAGTCTCTGTGAGGAGGTGATTTCTCTTTATCCTCATTCTTCATTTAACATGAAAATAACTCTTGCAGACATATTTGTAAAGGCAAATAAGCAAGATAAAGGCGACCAGATATACAAGCAACTCCTAGAAAGTGACCTAGACTATGAAGAGCAACAGATGCTTTACAACAAATATGCAAAACATTTATATTTTAATGGAAAGACAATCGATAGACAAAAGTCAATAGAATATCACATGAGGGCAGCAGTGATACCACACCAATCCTCCTATCGCAAACACAGCATCAAAATGCTGGAGAAACACACAGCAAAATATGGTAGCAGGGAAATAGAGGAATTTCTAATGAGGCTGTAAAAGTAAGAGCTCACACTAAGGTTGTAAAGAAGATAAGAAGAAGAAGAAAGAGAACAAAGATAAAGAACAACATCCTATACTGGCAATCTGTTTGTAACAAAACTTTAATTATTGATTCAGATATTGTTATAACTATAACAATAACATATATTATCTGAAAAAGAACTGTATTGATTTGATGTTGTTGCATTAATGTGACTCTTATGCAAGGTTTGTAGTTTGCTTTTTTGTTCATTCATTTAGTTGTGTTTTACATGAAAGGTCTAATTTTGAAAAAGAGCTTTTGTATTTCTCTACAGTTGTTATCTGTGACTGAGACAACAGTATGACATCTTCTGGAATAAGAACAGATCATAACAGTTATGTGTGAAGGAATGTAGAGTGATCAGTGGACATCTCCAATATGGCACAGGCTCTTGACGCTAAATTTGAAGTGAGCAGCTGCACGGTTGATTTCGAGCAGAACTGTCCTCAGCTTCTCACAGACAGTTTACAAAATGTGCACATCAACAAAGGAGATCGTGCAGTTCAGGGGTGCCAAACTCATTTTACATCGCAGGCCACATACAGCCCACTTTGATCTTAAATGGACCAGACCAGTGAAACTCTTTTCTGTTAGTGTAAATAAGTTACATATTTAACTGCTTTTCTACATGATAAAGAAAAAGCTGCTGTGATAACAAAAGAAATCTGTCAGCACAACTCTTTGCACTTAAATTATAAGGTATAAATGTGTAAAATTACTGAAAAACTTCTGTACAGTCTTAGAAATAATGGGTTATAAATGTGTTAATTTTAATATAACATGTGTAAAAAACTGTAAATATTTTAAAAATGTGTAAAATGCTAAACTTGTTTCATGTGTTGCATTGTTTGTGTGTTACTTTCAGAATCCAGCAATAGCAAGATCCAAAACAAAAAGTTCAGTATTAAGGTGTTTGTGTTTAAGTGTATTAACTATTTACTATTAACTATTTTAGCTATATAACCTGAATGTGGGCCAAGGTGTGTATAGTATACTGGATTTGGAAGAACTGGTAATAAATGAAACTTAAAGAAGCTACACATGCTAGAAAATAAATCAAATTTTCACCAGGAACATGACACACTAGTATGGGGGCGGCCTTTCTTCATGCTGAGACAAAGGAGACAAAGATGGAGGCTGCCTGGCTTGGGATACTGTAAGACCCTACAGCAGGCCTATTCAATTACTTTCTCTGCTGGGCCAGATTTCAAAATTGTGGATCAGCTTTGGGTCGGATACACAAATCTTTATTATGAATTTTACTGACAACATTTATAAGTAATGTTTTGACTGATATTACCTCCATCACTACTACAAATACAACTAAAAATAATAGCAATGCACAATGTCTTTTTTATTTTAATTATCTGCATCAAGTCAACAGTTGCATAGCTGTTATCAAATAAACATGTGTAAGGTTTGTATTAACCTGCATTAACTCAATCGCAGCTACTAAATGAACATTAGCAATAACCATAGCATAGCTTAACATTATATATTGTACTGACATTTATAAGTAATACTATGAGAGATATTATTACCACCTCCACTACTACAACTAAAAATAATAGCAATGCACAATGTCTTTTGAATATTTTCACAATCCGCATCAATTCAACAGCTGCAGTGGTGGTAACACAAACATGTTTATGGTTTTATTAACCTGCATTAACTCAGTCCCAGCTAATAAATAAACATTAACAATATCCACAGCATTGCTTGACTGTT
>VUQR01011603.1:0-31321 GCA_015108515.1 Hemichromis elongatus
CAAATTCCAGGTTGTGTTTATTATTTTGTTGGGGGTAAAATAAAGTTTTTTGATTTTTTTCGGGAGGGAGGGAAGGGCTAAAAGAACAGGCAGCAAAGGAAATGGTGAGTCCACCATGCTGTGCTGTGCTGACCTGAATTTGATTAACAAATTAGGCATTTGTTTTTGATTTAATGAAGGAAAACAAAATCAGAGCAAAATGCACTCACTTAATACACACTTTAGTTAAATCATGCCAAAAATAGACAACTGCTATGTCCTCACTTATATAAAAATCAGCTGTCGAAAGGTAGACACCCCTTATTCCTGACTGTTGAGAGGGATGTGGTTGACTGATCACCCACAAAGCAATTCACTCTATCCAAACCAGCTCAGCACACGCACACATACACATGCACATATACAAAAAGGTCACTCTGACCTTAGTGCATGGTCTGTGTGTACAATCTCAAAAGAAGTATTTAGATCCTATCAGAGCTCAATGAACACAGACTGTATGGAAATCTCAGGGGGGAATGGGTTAAACAAATTTTTCCACCACGTGCGCAGGAGTGCTTTGTTTTGTGAACAGTGGAGGACACTCCCTCTGGGACAGAGTGGAGGGTGAAATAGGATACAATTCCTCTAACTTTTCAGTTCACGCACACTTACAGACACACAATGACTTGCATAAAAATGCATTAAGAATGTCTAAATAGATGCTTAAAAGCAAGTTTTACTGAATTTAAATGAAGCAAGTTGGTTAGATTGTGATAATGAATATGTTATTTTTGCACTGTGGAAATAAAGAACACAATTTAAAACTTTTGGTGTGGTTATGCTTATGTTTAGATTTCATATTCATTTCTCCTAAAATATGTTTTCTATCATTGCGAGACTAAATATAAGGTTACATTTGCATATGCTTAAGGCAATTTTTGTATGTTAAATTGTGAGAAAAAAGCTAATTAAATGAAAACAGAATTTTAAATGTGACAATAACAAAGTCAACAAATATTTCCAGTGGACACAATGCATTTTTACCCCTATTTACTGAACAATAGACGTCCTTTGTTTGTTGTTGTTGTCAATTTAGCGCTTAGATTACATCCTCCTCATTTAGTATCAAGCCCATAAAATGCAGTCAGTCATTCAGATTCAAGTCACTTGTAAAGTATACAACCTTGCCAGTTCATGTGTGTAGCGAGACATTAATGCCTGTACAAACAGAGACCAATGTGCCCTGCAGCAGATGCCTGATACTCAGTTCAATCATGCTTGTAATGATGTTGCATTGATTCAGTGCTGTAACAGGCTAATGAAGAGTCTATAAAAACCATTATGCCAATCAATTAAATGTCACTGAGGAAACAGAATCATTTTAATCCTTTCCAGTGATTTATTAAGTGCAGTTTCTTACTAGCTGAAACAAGAAAATCATTTCAACCTCTCAGCAGTGCGTGAGGCGGCATTCAAATGCTTAAAATGGGCTTGTGATGCTTTGTGGCATTCTCTGTATTCTGTCCTCTCTGGAAGTGCCACGAAGGTGATGCTGAAGAAGGCACTGACAAGACAGACAGTGAGACAGTGGCACTAGAGATGTCAGACTCTCATTAAAGATGCAGCATGGCTTACTTCCATTCCTCACATCTCTAAGAGAGAAATAGAGCATGAGCTTCATGCTCTGACCAGCAATCTGCAGACATCTGACCACTCCCAAATGGAGGAGAAATAGAAAATAACAGAGTAAATATCAGTGTTTTATATAGTCTTAAGGACTTGCATGTCTTATACTATGATTAAATAGTGTTGTATGTACTATTGTACAATATAAAGCACCTTGAGGCAACTGTTGTTGTGATCTGGCGCTATATAAATAAAATTGAATTGAATTGTTTACTTGATTCTTACTTAACTATTATAATAAAGTTGCATGTATACAAATTCTATTCTATTTTGTTTTACATATGGCCTATATCCATATGTGCATACAATAATATACACATTTTCCCATCTCAGTACACAATATATTTTATTTAGAAATGTTAAAATCCTTTCTTAGTTTATAAGCTGTTGTTTTTTTTGTTTTTTTAAGTCTTCATCAACGTTCTTAACACTAACACAATTATCTGCACTTCCTCCCTCGGGAGATGTCAAGCTGAGGCATGTCTCTAACAACCACCCTCCGCACTTCCTGCTGTTCCACCAAGACAGAGAGGTGAAAATAAGAGACTGAAGACTGTAATCTCTCAAACGGGCGGTTGAGGGCTCCAATCTTGGGGGTTTAACCCCCTGTAAGCCCCTTAAATCTCCAGTTTAGAGGGCCAGGACTGATGGGCTAAAGCTCCCACAGACGGTGTACTAGTTGCTGGTCTCAGACACAGCATGAGGACAAATGACAAACATAATTGCTGCAGCTTCCTCATCGTTTCACAAAGTCATAAGACAGAACTGAGTTCACTGGGATCAGATACGTCACAGTGTTTAACACGAAATGATTTGGTTGAAGTTAGGTTTGTAGTTACAGTGCATTGTACATACTAGAACATATTGTTCTGTAATCACCAGCTGATGTTGTTTATCATGTCTAGCTCATCATGAAATGACTGTGAGAATACCAGAGGTGACAGATGACTCACTGCTTACAGCTGTGTTTGAATACAAGAGATTATTTCTTCAAAACGCACGATCGAAAATGAAAAAACAAACAAACAAACAACGAATAAAACATGGTATTCTTGTGCCTCCAGTTGAATTTTTTTTTTTTTTATACTGTGATACGTTTTTAGAGAAAACCTGCGGGTAAATAGGGATTAGATGTCATCTAAAAGAGGACAAGTTGGGTGACTGGCGCCATCTGCTGTAAAAATAAAAGAAACTCATTATTTCTTACCTTTTCCCACTTATTAACAACCTTTGCAGTCTACATAAATTTCTCAATCTGTGTGTAAACATTAGTAGCCAAATGTTTGTAGGCAATAGCTCATGCTTGATGGGGAAATAATCATCTCTCACCTTTCTTCCTGTGGAGCGTTTAAGTTAGCTTGGCAAAACCCGTGTAGTGTAGTGTATGGTCCAAGGCCACTGCTTGCAGTCATTGCTGTCAGTTCCTCTAAATATTGGCATATTTCCCTCAAACCACCAACAAATCTTCTACCTCGTTTGTTCTGTTATGAGACTGCTACTTGCTAGCATCCTTGCAAAACTTAGCTAGTTGTGTTGTTAGCTAGCTTGAACAGGTGTTTGAGCAGTAGCATTCATAGTAGCATTTTAAGCTTTCACAAGCAAGTATATAAAGACTACCAGGTGAGAAACTTCATAATTAATGTTTTTGTGAACATATTTTTGCATAATTAAAAAAAAAAAAATTAAAATGCCATGACCAGCACTGAAGAAATTTAGAATTGAGAATTTTAATGTTGTATCCAGCAGTTGTTTCAAATTACTCCTAATAACTTTGAGCAATACTCAGACATGAGAACAAAGACAGACCCAAAACTGATAAACGTGTTTATCATAAAGTGATGTATTTCATAGCAGCAACTGCGTTTCACTTCAAGCAATTTCTCAGTGACAGATTATTTACTTGTAGACATGGATCTGATATTAGTATTATTACTGCTATTATTACAAGTAATATTAGTATTGTTAGTATGTTTATTGAGCATGTACATAATACACATTTAGACCCAAAGAGTTGCTAAAAATACCTTTGAGCTGGGGAATATGTCCAAGACATACAGCTACAACTGTTCTCTAACGCCCTCTTCAGGTAAGAATCAGAATTGCCTATTATTACAAGCAAGTATTTTTTTTTTGTACAGACAGGAGTTATAAAACGATCTAAGACCATTTAAAATAAATTTTAAAAAATTTAAATACAGGCGATTAAAGACTACAAAATTAAAAACATAAAATTAGGGATCACAAAAAATAATTAATTAAAGAAATCATAAACTGAAGTGTAAGTTTTAATATAACTGTATTTTGATTTGTAGGATAACAGTAATTAATATAGAAGGTACAGCCTGTACTTACAGTGGAGTAGTATATGTTTAAATACAAAAAAGTTTAAATATGAAAAACATGCACAGTATGAAAAACACTATGTAAATACTATTGAGAAGACTTCATCATTATAAAGACTATGCAGCTGTTTAAACTGATGTGCAAGAAAGGTTTCCAATGTTAAATATCTAGTATATGGACTCTGTCTTTTGCATATATGATAGTCATGAAAAAATGTATCTATGTAAGACAGGTAGGGCATTCTAGTAACATGATTTGTGTTACTACACACCACAAAGCTACTGTTAGCAGAACATGACCTCTAAATCATTAATTCACAGTATACAGTATACCTAAAGGCCAAGCAGCCTTTTGTTCTACTTCACCAAATGATGCTTCACAGGTGCTCTATAGCTTTGGGATCTGGTGGTGGGTGTGGAGGTCATTTGACTAGAGTGAATTTTTAACATTTATTAATATTTGTTTTAATATTACATTTTTTTAATGCTACGAGTTGTTGTGATCATTGTACATATATGAATACATTGATTGCTGCCATGTGATTGGCTGATTAGATATATGCATCAATGCACCGCAGGTGTAACTAAAAAACTGGCAGGTGTAATTTATGCCCCAAAACATCAATAACCTGAGGAAAAAAATGAGGGAATTATCTGCTTATATAAAACATTATCTATGCTGACATGGTGTGGTCAGATCTTACATAAAATATAAACTCACAATTACAGTTTTAGGTATTGACCTAAAACATGCCATCATTTAAAGATCTGAGATTCCTTTAATGTGCACATTTGTTATAGCATTTTTATAGCATGTGTTTTTTTTGTGTGTGATCTGTTATTGATGCTCAGAAACCATAGCGACCAAATTCTTTACAGGTGCTCCCAACTCGCTATAAGGATTTGCTTTTCAATATTTGTGCCACAAAAATATCACCAATTGTCATTATTACAGAAAAGCTTGCAGATTAAAATGAACTCCTTTCAGCTCTACCCTGCTTCACAATTACTCACCACTAAATATTGCATTGTTTTCATTCCATTTAATTTAAATGTGCTATTTAATAATGGTCTTTATCTTTTACAGTAGTTTTTGGAACACCACCAAAGCTACTAAACATTTTCGCCAGAAGATGGCGCCAATTAAACAAGTAAAGCTCTATCCCAGCGCTCCTTAATGCAGGTTGAATCTACTGGCAGCCAATTGTCAATACTTTCAAATTTAACAGAATGTCTGGTCATCTTTAAGCCCGCATTCAATACTCATTTAATTTTCTGTGTGTCTTAGAGAGATCATATTATCCTCGTGAGAGGTCCATTTAGCCTAAATATGACCCTAAGTCCTGCAGGGCTAGAGTACTGATCGTAAGTGTCATCTTAAACATTTTATTAATAAGGATTTAGAATGTCATAAGGGATAGAGGCGCTTCGATCTGCTGTAGAAGTGTTGTTGTGAGTTTCAGTAAGGGCACTTAGCTGTAGTAAACTGCAAGGGAGGGGAAAGTGCGCAAGGCTTTGGAAATAGGCATGCAGGCAGTAGACCAATGCAAAGTGTTAAGCGCGGGGCAGACAGCGTTTAGCCCACACCACTCTTCCTCTGTCCAGGAGAAGACCCCGAATCTCTACTGTGAGGCGGTCACACTCACCAATAATGTGAAAACCAGATGGAGAAGTTTGTCAGATGTTTAAACTGACCGTCGCTTCATTACACACGCGTACCGTCTTTCCCCCCCCCCCCTTTCCAATCTTGTCACACAGTTTACAGTCAGGTTACAGTACGCTATCCACGAGGATACCTGGTGTGAGATGCGGCAATGTCCCGAGGAATATGCCCACGCGTGAAC
Source organism: Hemichromis elongatus (assembly GCA_015108515.1). Classification (NCBI taxonomy): domain Eukaryota; kingdom Metazoa; phylum Chordata; class Actinopteri; order Cichliformes; family Cichlidae; genus Hemichromis; species Hemichromis elongatus. The sequence continues at coordinate 5,852 of VUQR01011603.1, forward strand.
TCTGTCGGATGCTTTTGGATTTTGTCGCTGCTCACGTTTGCGGTGAAAGTGATCGATGTGGACGCGTACAGCTGTCATGAAGTGAGGACCGCTTTCCAGGTGCGGCAGGTCGGGCCGCTAAACCGGGTACCGGAGACACCTGTCACAGGTGAGCGAGTGGGTTTGGCACTATGAGCGCACTATGAGCGTCTGATAGCTTTCCAGAAGCGTTTTAGCCTTAAAACGAGTGAAGTCATAACAACAAAGCAAACACCAGACTTAAAAGGTGTCGATGATGTCATGTGTAAATCAGCCCAGCATTTAACTTTAGTTAAAAATAAATAAATAACTGAAGTCCTTTAATGAATCAGCTCCTTATTACATTGCTCTAATACTAAGCGAATGTGGATCACTGCGAATTTCCTTATAAGAGTTAAAAGTTCACTGAGGTGAAAGAAGATATTGCGATCTGTCTTTTCTTATCTTATTTTTACCGTATTGGTCATATTAGATGGAGGCTTTTCAAATGGTTTAGACCAGAGCATGTGTATATAATAACACAATGGATTGAGTGTACAGTTTCCTAGGATGATTTCTGTTCTAAACTGCGTAACATACTGACAAACCTGACGTGATCTTAAAATGCGTGAAGTGTGTCTGAACATGTTTGTCTGTTCTTTGAAGTCAAATATGTCTGTCATCTTGCAGTCATGAGTTTTTAAATCATATCTCTCATCTGTTATGTACACATTTAAGCTATTCATACACGTGTGAGTCCTGTCTGATCTTAAATCTTCTAATATTATAAAATTTGCAGGTGTTGCCATGTTGCCATCCAGCTGACACAGGGTTTGAGAGCTACAACAGATGGAGTGTGACAAAAACAGTATCATAGATGAGGACAGTGAAAATAGTGATTGATTTGAAATCTCTGGGTTTCTTTACAATTATTGAAGATCGACACACATTAGTCTTAAAACCTACATGTACAAAAACGTAGAAGCTCCATTTTATATGAATAATTTCTCTATATAGCTACAGCAATGCTTGGAAGTCGTTTAAAAAGCCTTAAAGGTTTTGGGGTCTGTGCTCTTCTCCAGCACATAGAAAAAAAAATAGAAAAATAAAAAGTTTTTTTATGAGGGTAAACATTGGCTCAAAGCAAATTAGTGGCGAGTGACTATTCGCAGTCACTGGCCACTATATCAGTGTCACGTTGCCTTTAGAAATGCCTTAATTATTCATGACACAGATTCAATGGTTGTGACCCATCCATGAAGAGAATCTCCTGTTGTGCCACATCTCAAATGAGCTCTATTGGACTGACATCCTGTGACTGTGGAGGCCCATTTGAGTGCAGTGAACTCACTGCCATGTTCCAGAAACCAGGTTGAGGTCATCTTAGCTTTGTTACATTTTGCATTGTCCTATTGGACTCACGTCATTACAACAACATTAGCCTAATACAAGGCAGGTTACCAATTCTGACGGTGTTCTGCTACATTTTGGTGAGTGTAGGTGAATTATAGCCTCCGTTTCCTTTACTTAGCTGGCAGGAGTGGCACCTGGTGTGATCTTCGGCTGCTGTAGTTCATTAATGTTGTGCTTTCAGATATGCTCTTCTGTTTTTCTTGGTTTTAAACATTGCTTATTGGAGTTGCCGTTGCCTTCCTATTATTTTGAAACAGTATGGCCATTCTCATCCAGAGAGCTGCAACACACTGGATCCTTTCTCTTTTTCAGACCTTTCTCTGTAAATCTCAGAGATGGTTGTGTGGGAAAATCCCAGTAGATCAGCAGTTTCTTAAATACCAAGTCCAGCCCATCTGGCACCAACAGCCATGCCACGTTCAAGTCACTTAAATCACCTTTCTTTCACATTCTGATGCTCAGTTTGTCTTGACCATGCTTAAATACACAGAGTTGAAGAAGAAAGTGGCTGATGAATACATATATTTTAATTCAGCAAAGCAGTCTCCTGCATTTAACAGTCATCAGTATGTCCTTTTAACCTTATTTTACTTTTTGTGTGTGTTATGTTATTTATTATCACTAAAACACTCGATGCATGTCTGCTGCATGTGGCATTTTTATCTTTTCATTGCAAAAATCAGTTATGTTATTTGAGCAGAGGTGACCAACATTTGGCATTCAATGTCTCTATATTGCTGCAGGCCAGAATGCTCAGTGCAGTAGTTGCATGCAGGTTGGTAGCAGCTTCAGTATCAACCAGTTTGAGTGTGCATGCTGTAACTGGGAGAAGTGCAACTGATAGCTGAGTGGTAAACATACCAAGAGGTGCATCCAAACCACTCGATATGTTTGTTTAGCAGGGTGTCACTAGTAGCAACAGGGAATATTACTTTGCAAGCAGTAGTTAGCGCTTAATGATAACGAAAGGACCTTCCGAGCACATCAGCAGTCTGGGACAAGACCCCTGTCACAAATTTTGCACGCTCAGCTTCTCGAAGAAGCTACACAAATATCCCATTCTGCTACTTGAGCATAAAAGATGTTATACAGCACGATGTGATGGTATGAAATGCTCTTTCTTCTTAACTGTAAGATTTTTATTTTTTTTTGCAGAATGAGGCAGTTGTAACTCCTTATTTTGGACCATAAGTTAATAAAACATTGCTTTAGTTTCACTGTTGCATTTAGGGCTTATAGCTTGTTTTTCTTTTTTCTTTTTTTTCTTTGAGTGGGTGTTTTGGGTTAGATGCAGTCTTGTCTTCAAAGTGCTCACCAATGGATGGGGTTGTCAGAGTGTAAGATCTGGTGTATATGTGTGTATGTGTACACAATTATGCTACTCTGCTTCAGTTCTCAGATCAAACGCCAACAAAAGCAACGCTTGAAATTTGAAGTGGCAAGACTTCAGTGCTTTTCACAGTCTGATATTTGTTTTAGGATACAGTGCTGCATTTCATGTGTGGCGAACTGATTTCTCACAAAGTGGCAGGAGTGTGGCAGCCAGAGATCCGTCCAATTGAATGATTCTGTTTCAGATAGATGCGCTTTACAGTAAAGATTTTTTGTGTCTTTATTTCTTATTTTCAATGACAGCACAAGTGCATTAAGCTGTGCTGTAAGAAGAACTCACATTCTTTAATTATGAAATTAAAACTGCATTGATGAAGAAACAGCTCTGTGTAAAACCCAAGTGAGTAACATAAGATGTAAGAACTGGCTGAATTAATTAAGGATGCTTTAAAAAAGCTTTGATGTTTTCAAATTCATATTAACATCAATATGACTTTTCATTACAAAACAATTTGCTTTTTAGACAATATTTAATCCCCTGGCTAAGGGTGACTGTCTCATTGCTAGATTCATCATTAAGGGAACTTTGATAATCAGTGACATGAAGTTGCTTATCCTCTGATTTATGGCCACTTAGGTGCAGTGGTGGAGAGCCAAGCACTCCATACTGTGATTATTACGGCATGCTGATATAACCCTTTTGGAAAGCAGACAGCAAGAAGTGCTGCTCACAGACACATAACTCGATGAATTGGGTTCTTAGATAATTTCTTTAGATATGATGAAAGTATTTTACAGCTCAGTTAAAACCTTTTAAGCAAGCTATTTGATCAGGATTGTATGCGTACCACACTCACGTTTCCTTCCCATTTTGGTATCGTCACACTAATTCACTGACTCGTTAACAACTGTTTTAGAGAGAAAGAGAAAGAGTCTTTAATGCAAAAGGGGTGAGGTCGTGTTAATAGAAAGGACACATTGTGTTATCACATGTTGCCACATCCTTAACCGTTTACAGTGTTAAAGGCTTTGGCAAGCTCTCAAAGCGCACCACAGTCTTTGATTGGCTCTGGCTATGTTGATTCCTTTTTTTAACTTGGCTTCTCTTACTGAAGCTGTGCACACATGGAGCACACCTACTCCATACAGACTTCATTGAGCACTAGTCCATTTTCTGTCTGGCAGTTTCCCAAACATTTTTTTCCCAAGATGGAATGAAAATCAAACAAATGACAAAAAAAACCCAAAACAGAATCTCCGGTTTCTTAAAACTGAGGATGTAAAATCATAAAAATAAAACAAAAATCTTGCATGATCTTTGATCTCTTTACTTAGACACTCCAGCCAGTGCTGTCCAGACTGAAGGTGAGATGACCCTGTCTGAGCAGGTTTTTACATAGCATCTTTTATTGGATTTCGGTCTGAGCCAGTCTTGTGTTTCAGATGATTGTGGTCTACGTTACCCTCCTGGCTCACTTATGTGGTAGGGGAAAATGTGATTTTATCTACCTCTCCAATATAACCATGTATGATACTGTACTAGTATGATATTGTGCTAGGAAAATTGAAAATAAGTAGAATGATTTATTGAAACATCTACGGACATACATGGAAATACAGTACCTAAGGCAAAAAGAGGGTTTCTACGATTACAACAAGCTTGAATTTCAGTATTAAGTATGTATCAACTACTTGATATTGATCAACAGAAAATTAAACAAGCATGCCCATCTGATATTATGCTGCCTCATCAGGTTGCATCTGTTTGCCTGCCAGCCTAACATCTCTGTTTCTGCTCTGACTGTCCAACATGTGCCCTTTAGTGTGGTTTTAGACTCTGTGCCAATCTCTGTAGGCCGTTCCAGATTGGGGTATGGGAAAGTTAAACATTCTATTTGAGTTTCAAGGTAGTCCAAAAATGCAGTTATGTGGCAGAGACCCTTTTGAAATGTGTTTTGCTTCAATGTGGCCTCTCCAAAGCATCCCAAATCTGTATAGAGCAAATATCCTGAATGTTCAGTGGATCTTGGGATTTCAAAGGGAACTAACTTCCTGAGGCAGGATAACTGCATTAATTACTCACTTTCTAACAAACTTATTCTTGTTCTCAGAAAAGTATATAAAAAAAACCCCAGCAGTATCAGGAAACCACAAATCACCTGCTCATTAGTGCACACCAAATCCAAACAACATTTCCATACTGTACAGAGGCGATGTGAGCTACTTATGAATAAATTAGTACCAGAGTTGGTGCATGTATGTTTGAAAAGTTTCACATATCTTCTTCTTCTAAGAATTACACTGTACAAAACTCAAATGTGATGCTTTAGTGTTACATAGGCGTGGCATGTGAACAGTGGTAAACAGCAGTAGAGTTTCTTCACTGAGATGTTTCAGCTTTTTCAATGAAGGGCGCTCAGATGTTGCTGAAGGGGTCATGACTAACAAGTCAAGACCCCTGAGCCATGTCATTAATGGTAAATTACCCCAGAGGTATTTGTCGTCTGAGGACAATTAAAGGGATTAGAAATCAAAGTTGACATCTAGAGGGGTGTGTTAAAGTTCAGCCAGGCGGAATGAGTAGCATGTAGATTAGGCACTAATTACAGAGCTCAGAATAATGGCCTGTTGGATTGTGTGTAGGATCACATAAAAAATATATACCTTCAACTTCTAAACCATCTACAAAGAAAATCTAGCTGTATTTCTGCACCCCAGTATTCTGCACGTTTCTCATATATAACATTCTGGTTGCCTGAAAAGGTTGGTACCAGAGTTTATCGGTTCTTGGAGATTTTCAAGATATACTAAAAATGTAATTTATCAATTAATTCTTGAGGGGAGTGGGGGTGGTAGAGTGGTGTATGGTTTGGAGAGGCTTAAACTAACAAAACGACAGGCAGCCAAGCTGGAATAGGTAAAGTGCTTTATTGAAACACGTGCAAACATGATTGAAATACATAAGGGGAAAAAAATGGAGCAGCCAGGGAGGAGGTTCATGAAAGTCATGACAGAGGACATGCAGAGGGTGACAGAGTAAGGATAGGGTGAGATCGAGACAGAGGATCTGATGTGAAATAAGTTTTTTCCCTGTAATGTCTTTTTGATGGTACAAAGAAAATCATCTGTACCTAAGTATTCATTTTTAATGAATAAAACATTTATTTGTCCTTACAAGGGCATAACAGTAGAAAAGGGATCACTGGTAGGTAATCAAGGATTGGAGACACTGATATGCAAAAGCATGTGGAAGGAATAAAAAAAAGCAGCACTTAATCAGACAGAAACAGCATCATGAAGACGAACAAAGATTGCCAACTCATAACAAGGTAACAAAAAATTAACAATTACATAATGACGGTCTAGAACTCTGAGCACAGAAAAGTCCAGAATATCAAAGTTCTGTTTGTGGGCAAGTCAGTTGTCAGTGAGCACCAAGATACTTGTGTAAAGCTGCAACCCGTGGCTGAGATTGCAGAGACGATTTGCTGTTTTAAATCATAGAGGAAAAGAGAAACAAAAACTGGACACTTACTTATTTTCCAGCAATAAAATAACCAATAAAATAAAAATGGCTATAAATCCGAAAAAGTTTTTGCTAGTTTGTTAAACCCCTTCATTTAAAGTTGAAATCCTGGAATTTAATCAAATTTTGGTTTTCTGATTCACAATCCCCTGTGATGACGTAGAGCCAATGACAAAAATGATGTGATTTTATGCAGGAATGCCTCGAAGGCAACAATGGTAACACCGTGCAACACATGAATCCTTCCACCTGAAGGTTTGAGGCATGATTGGAAAATTACTATTGAGTCAACATCCTCGAGCTCTTTGACAGAGCTGAGAAGTTTGCCAAGTGTAATGGGGGAAATTTGTTATCATTGTTATCAACTGCTGCTTTTTCCGAATGTGTCCTTTTGTTTTTTCACTTTGACTTTTAAGACACATGTTACATTCAAGTCACTTAATGTTACCCAGTCACGCAGGGTTTTAAAGATTTGTATGGTCGCTATACTGCAACAAAACATTTTCACAAAGAAGATATATGAAAATTGATACATACAGTACAATATGTCCTGTACTGGAGACTTCGGTGAGTGTTGGGCCTTACTTCTCCTTCATGTGGAAAGCACCAAATAAACATTGCAAAAGGTAAAAAAGAACAAATTCAGGAGCTGTTTGCTACGACCTGGGACAAAAGCTGTGGCATGGGCTGGCTCAGTATATTTGGGACAGAGTCAGTCTGTCCTGTCTGCTGTGGTGGCTTTAAGAGCCAAAGTCTTCCTGAGTATCACTTACTCCGCACAGTTACGCGCAGTGGATGGAGAAGCCAAGCTGAATTCCACTATGAGTCCCTGGATATTACTTTCATATCACAGATAACACGCAAACACAAAAGAGGGAAGGAGCCAGCCAGTGAATTGAGCAGGGTCAGGGACAGAGGAGGAGAGAGGACATGCATCACATATAGGGAAATCTGAGCCTAAAAATAGAGCAAAAACAATACTCTGTCCTTTCAGAAATCTGTTTTTAAAAAAAAAAATTGATGTATTTTGAATGTCAAATAAGCATAAATTAAGCTTAAATCAAGTATTTCACCTACCCAGAGTAATAAATGGCACAAAAAATATCATTATTGGATGTTTTTATAGTAGGATTAAACCCTACAAATGTCTGTGAAGCACTTCTAAAACTAATAGCTTGAGCTTTTTGTTGCATGTCCTTATTTTTTATAAATCAACTGTCCACGCTGAAAAGGTCCGAACTGGGTGTGGATTTTAAAATCTATACAGTGACTGTGTATGAAGTGTATGAAATGAACAAGAGTTCTTCTTAAAGGTTGTTATTTTTGTCCTGTGTTTTCTGTAGTAGTTGCTGTTAATGGATTCTTAACTTTTTTCATGACTTTTGAGCCAAGGAGGATGTCAGCTGTAAGTCAATCGTTTTTGGAAGATGGGATATGTATGTTTCAATTATCCCTCTGCAAACAAATAAATGTTCAATCAATTTGGGTCTGTTTAGCCAATTTGAGGTTTATATGGAGCATTTTTATTTGATTTGGCCTTTTAAAGTGATTAGAATCTCAATATTAGGCTCCATGTAATAATAGCCAGGGCCACTATAGAAGGGGTGGACTGCTACAGAGATAGAGATAATGAGCTGTAAGGGGCAGGACAGCCAGTTATGACTTCACTCATCTGGCTCTGAGATGGGAACAAATGGAGCCTCACTGGGTAATTAAGAGACACCCAGGCCTCACAAGGATATGCCAGGCAAATGGGGGGGAAGAGAAGGGAAAGAGGGGTTCAGAATGAAACCCTATTGTGTTTCATGGCAGGATTTGGACAGTGAGGCACTGGTCTTGTGGTCTGTCCTTAGGCCATGCTTTAGGCTCTGGTTACAACACCTGCCTCCAGCCACTCCTGTTCAGCCCTTCCCCCAGTAAAATGAGTTATCATACCAGACTTATACATTATGAAAATGAGCATGTGCATTTGTGCAAATAAATGTGGGAAAGGACAGTTTGAGTGACATTGTATCTGTATTTATAAAGTATAAAAAGCACTGGTGAGAAGTAGGTAACACTGGTAGAGTAGTACTGTACAAAATTTTAGCTGAACTAAACTGTGTGTGTTTGTGGTTGACCCGTTCTTATTTATTATATTAGCTGACGAACTGGAGTGTTTATATAAACCAGAGCTTTTTTTATGTAGAAGTCATTTCCCACTTTTTGCTTGTATTTGTGTGTGTGTGTGCTTGTGTGTAAACCTTTGTGTGTTTGCATTGCACAAATGCGACTGACGTGTTCAGTCACATCAAATTGAGACAACAATATATTTAACAGGAAAGTGTTATTAGAGCAAACATGGATGATGACTTTCACATCCTCTCATCTGACTCTTCTGCCTATTAATGTTATAGCTTGTCTAAATTTTGACTGACCAAAAAATAAGAACAGCAAATAAACTAAACCAGTTTTTGATTTTTACTTTCTTAGATGCGGATCTGTTGTTTTGTAAGCACCAAGGCCCATCCTGCTGCACCCGGAAGATGGAGGAGAGCTACCAGTTTGCTGTAAAACGGGAAACTCTCCATAGCATTCAGTCCTTCACCCATGAGATTAAGCATGTGATCGCTTTACATGCAGATGCCTTCCAGGGTAAGTTCATATACAATGGGGGGATCAAGCTAGGGTTGGATTGACCGAAAACTTTTTTTATGCATAGTATAATTGAATGGGTTGGTAAGTTGTTGCTTCACCTAAGTATGCCATACCTGCAGTACACTGCCACTGCAAACTAGAGATTTTTTACTTGTATTAAGTGAAAAAAATCTGCCAGTGAAACAAGATTTTTTTCACTTATTTCAAGCTAAAATATCTTGCTCCACTGGCAGATTTTTGTGAAAAATCTCTAGTTTCAAGATTAACTGTCTTGAAACAAGTTCATTTAGATTACTGAAAGCTAAATTTAGCTGATTGTGTCTTATTTTAAGTGTAATAAGATCATTTTGACTAGAAATAAGACAAATATACTTGGTAAGATTTTGAGTTTTTGCAGTACCTGCCACTGCATGGAACTGATAGCCCAGAGGGCCGGCTTCTGCAGAGAATCAAATTAGAGAAGTTGACCCAGCTTTTGCTGACCTGTGACTGCACTTTATTTCCTCTACTAGAATCGAGATTAAGCAATAAAATAAGCAAACATCTAAGTTTATTTGCTTGTTTCCAGGCAAGAATATTTATTTGTAAGTTTTCACTCAGATTCCCAGGACCTTGGTAACTGGCGTGCAGGCAAGTGTAACTGAGGAAATGGGCATGGTCCCACTTCTTCTGTGTGGTTTGGCAGCAGCAGAAATATGAAGCAGGATCACTGAGGGTAGACGGGAAAAGAGGGTATGGAGGTCTTTTTCTTTGCCTCTAGTTTGTGGAAGATGGTCTGCTTCAGAACGGTTCAATCCTGCTCCTGGGACAGCAAAACAATGAATGCAGTCTTTGGAAAAAGAAATTATAGTAGTTTTGAGGTGGGCTGAAACAAGCCTTGAAAGTAAAAGTTCCTTTGGCTTTTGTTCTTTATTATTATAATTTTTGTTTGTGATGACTCTTTGATATAAAAAATCTTTGCCTCAGATAAAAGCCTGTCTTGCTAGTTAAAGGTCTTTGAGCTACACACAACTAAATCAAGCAGTGCACGAGTTTCCCAAGTTTGCCCTCCCTCCTCCACTAATTGCAGTGTCATTTAAATAAAAAAAAAACAAATCTAAAACAGACCAAGTTTTTCCTCCAGTACAATGATACTTGGTAGGAAACATGCCTTGGATGTTTTAGTGCTACAGGAATTTTAGTACCATGCAATTAGTTTTATATGGCCACAAACTGCTTTGTTGGATCATTGGCCAGATTTTTGATACAAAGGAAGCAAGAAACACTGCTGGTCCTGGTGTCTAATACGAAATAATGGAGTAATAACTGGTAAGGGAACAGTCCTGCACATCGATGCTATGGAAATTACTGCTCATGTTTAACTCAGATATGTCATCTGGAAAGTGTATACTCATGTCACATAACGTTTCTTGAACTAAAATGAAAGCTATGTGAAATTCAACTGCTTTAACACGAAGCATTTTTATAGGTGTTTAAACTTCTCTAGAGATAAGCTCCTCTTACCGCACGCTCATAAACCAATTAAGTGAAATAGCTGTGTTTGTCCTGGGTTATTATTATTCTTCCCTCCTTACCTCATGTCTGAGCCTTCCTCATGAATGAAGATCAGGTGTTCAACATATCCAGAAAAGGCCAAGATGGAAAATAACAATGGAATAACAACAGAAACTGGATGGTGCTGAAAATGATGATGTCACTAGGCTTTAATTTTCAGGGCCTTCTAAGGACAGTCTCTGAGCTGTCTGAGTGCCTGTAGTGGAATGTGAAGTAGCCAATGCCTTAAATACCGAAGTAACAAGAATATGAATTCGTTCGATAACTTGGGTGCTGTTATTCATACTCTAAAAGATAGGAAATTGTTTGTGGATCACCTTTTCTTCCTATTTCTTTTTGTTTGCTCTCAGCTTATATTCAGGTGCGTGCGGCAAATCTCACGACAGGTGCAGTGACGGAGTGTTTTTACACACTGTTGTTCGTATTATTTGAACTCAAAGCTCTCATGCTGATTGGTAAGTTTAGCCAAAAGGATATGCCCACGGGAAGTTACATGGGAGTGTGTGAGGAGTGTGTCTGCGTGTATATGTGCTTTTGTTGGACATCGTTTGTTTTGACAGCCTTAAATTTCCTACTGTGCTTTGTCTTATGTGGGAGTTGCCATGTCATGAGTATGACCCCCTAAATGCAGACCACATGTGTGCTTGTGAATAAACAGGTTCGCTTGCTAGCTCCAAAATCTTAAAAATATACAAATAAGCTATAGTTCTTCCACCTTACCCTACCAGTGTCCTGCCACAGCCAGGTTATTCATTTTCAGGCATCAGCCCCTCTCTCCCTTATTATTATTTATTCTTCCCAACGTTAAACCTCCCACAGGATCCTCACAGATACACCTAGGTCAGCTCACTGGTCTCCCTCTCTTAACCATAGCACAAACAGGCTCTCCTGATCCATGTCATAGCTGATAAGGAATGGTCATTGGGCACCAATGCTTGGTAGGTGTCAACCACAGAGCCCGGTCTAAGCTCGGTCAGCTTAAAATTGCCATCAAGGGCTTTTGGCTGTCACACTGCCATAGCCAATCAGATCTGGCGTGATCTCGCTTGGAAACCTTTCTGTGGCCTAATGTTTTCTTGCTTGTAAGGACTCTTACAAGAATTTTAGTAGATTTTCGTTCAGGAAACTCTTGTTTGCAAGCTGTTGAACAGAAAAATGAGTTTCATGTGTTTGTTTGTCTGCGTGTGTGTGAGAGTGTGAACGACAGGTGGGAATGATGAGCAAGAGAGTAGGTATCTGGGTATTTAGTCACGAGGCTGGGATGGCAGATGTCAGGAAAACGCTGACACTTTTGATCACTAGTGACACCGATATGGGGCGGGGGGGGGCTGACTCACAGCTAAAGGCCATTAATGTTTGTGTAATATAGAAATTTTGAACATGTGTGCATTACATGTGCAGGATATTGTGTGTCTGTGCATGAGCATATACATATGCACCAAAGACATGTAAGCATGTACAACATTTACCACCTTCACCAGACACTGTGGCCACCTCAAGGCTCAAGTTGTCCTCACAAGACTTGACAAATACTTTTTCAGAGAAATGTACTCTCTTGGCTTAAATATCATACAAAGTGAGTGCACCACATTTGAAACTTTGCAGTACGTGTCCTTTGAGGACAAGGAGTTAATTTGAGAAAGCGTGACAGGGACTGAAAACCACGCCATATAAAGAACCATTGCTTTTCTCACTGAGGTGGCATAATTAGCTGATCCTTGTTTCATCATCCAAGAACTCTCCAGACGCCTTGTCCTGGCAGGCTATGTGTGTGTGTGTGTGTGTGTGTATATTTCTGTACATGCCTTTCAGACCCAAAGTGATTGAAAACCACAAGCGAAGACTTGAAGATACTTGAAGGCCTCGGCTTTTAAAGGCAGAATGCAGAATAAGAAGACAAACTGAGAGGAGAACAGATGATGGGAATGCACGATAATAAGTCACTGTGAGATTGTTTGTCTTCCCAGGTGGCTTTAGTGCTGCCTACAGTAATTGTCCCCCTGCCTTTTGGGAATTTACAGCTCTTCCAATTGCCTTTTTAGACAGTAGTTTCCATGTTAGTTTCTCTTTGCACTCACAACCCCATGTCTCTCATTTCCTCTGTCTAAGCACTGACAGGCAAACAAGAATACCTGGCCTGAAGCATTTTAGTTTAATTAAAAAGTCTGCTTAATGCTTTCGATATTGTAACTGTCAGAATCATCCTGGGTGGCCCTCACAATGCAGCCTTTGTTAGGCCAACGGGTTCATTTATCACATGTATTTGATTTGATTTATTGCTTTTGCATATGATAGGAAGGTTGAGTCACTTGACTGCTACATCCTGTTTTCATGCATCATTTATCCATCAGATTCAAGTCCCTCTATCTTTATTGCAATCTCTGGGTTTGTCTGGAATGTCTTTCGCTAATTTTATCCCGTCCTCTCTCACATCATCATTTTTTGTTCTCTCACTTCACGTCTGCGTGTATATTTCTCTGCAGATGTTTTGACCGACAGGGTTATTGCTCTAGAGGCCGACGTTTGGACACAGGATGACATTGCTCGGCGCTATGAGCTCATGCTCAAATTAGGGAGGATATCCGGAATCAGTCCCTACATGTCTCATTTAGTCTACAGGGTGGAGAGAAATTGTGTTTATGAACTTAATATTGGAGCAAATGCATTGTGTTTTTCGAATTGTGTGTGTACTAAGCATGTTTCTATTGCAATGCCTTTCTAGCCTCCTGAGTAAACATGACACATGAGGACAGGATGCATGAAGGATGCTTTCAGAGTTTGGAGAACTCAGCCTCACTGGGGAAAAGTGGGAAATAACAAAAGGAAAAGAGGGAGGAGCACGGGAGAAGTTCAACGTGCCATAAAGTCTTGAAGTCGGGCTCAAATCTTTCCTAATTACCTCTGCTTTTCATCGGCCCTTCTCACCTCATGAGTGTGTGAGAACCCAGAGAGCAGGGAGTGGGGCCGTGAAAGTAGAGAAAAATAAGATGAAGGGAGGGCTTGTTGCTAAAAGAAGGAGCTCAGTGAAGTGTGCACAGGTGTGTCTGAATGTGCCTCTGTCAGGTGTCTATGCATTGTGTTTGCCTTTAAAACTACTGAGAGAACAGACTTTTGCTCTGTAGAGTCACTACGTGCCGCTGCCCTCTTGACAACTTTCCTTTTTTATCTTCTCGGGTGTCTCTCTCTTATTCTCTCTCTCTCTCTCTCTCTCTCTTTTTTGAACCATGCTTTGTCAGCATTGGTTGCTTAACAAGAGCATGCTGGGCCCAAGTGGGCAGCATGCCAATATCTTGAACTTGCTGGCTGGCATGTGTGCTGCAGAGAGCTCTCATGTCTCAAAGATAACATGGCTGCCAACAGTTCACTCTGCAAAATAGAACCATAACCATAAACACATCTCTGTTCTCCGCTGCCTTATTAAATCCAAAAATCTCCTTTTGTTTTTCTTCATTAGCCAGCATCTTTCTCAGCTAGCATGCATGCATCACAATATTAGATTGAATGCCGAAGCTAATACCATATCGGTCTAGATAGCTGTCTAGCCTGGTGCCAAGTTCTATTGCAATGATTAGAAGGAACCTTGGATAAATATCCAACATTCTTTCCTCCTCACCAACTATTTTCTGAGACTGCTTAATAAATACAGTTTCCTACATTTCTGTTAGAAATAGCAGTGAGACTACTGTTGGTGAGACTAAGAGCACAATAAGCATCACGCTCAGGAAATTTCTTGATAATAGGACAAAGTCACATTTCCCATTGCTTGTTTCCAGTCCAAGATAGTTTGGCTTTGCTGGAACACATTCTGTCTGTCTGGCCGATAGGATTCATAGTCTGCTGCTGATAGGTTCAGCCTGGCTTTTTCTTATGTTATTTTCTCATATTATGTCTCAATGTGCTGCTCTCATGCTTCACTGGCTGATCTGTGTGTGTGTGTTAGTGCATAAGAGAGAGAGATGTAGATGTAGTTTTTTTCAGGCATGGGATAACACACATTGCTAAGGTGACAGCTGAGGCATATGTCACTTCTATGTTATGTTTTTCATGAGTTTATTCAGACATAATCACAGTGACAGAGGGCACCGCACTGTGGCATCTGATGCTGTGATGGTCAAGGTCGTGGAGAGAAGAAGAGACATCCTGCTTAATACTTCTTTGAAGACCTTAGTTTGTGACCCATGAGTTACCTTCCACATTTCCATCTGTGTAGCCTGCTTGCTTTTTCATAAATCCTGTCTTCATCAACTCTCTGCTCATCAATTCAGACAACTTCTCTTTTATTAAGTCACTGTCCATCTAAGAAGTGTGCAGAGCTGTTGAGCTGTTAAGGAATTTTGGGTGTTGGGTCATAATCTTGCATGACCCCACATGTCTACACTAAAAACAATATTTATGCCCAAAATGGGTTCTTTAAGTATTTAAATTCAATTAGTCAATTTTCCATGTAATTTTGCAACATTATTACAATATAAAATATTCCATTTAATGCAATGAAGTTAAATGAAATGTTCTTGATTGGTATACGAATCATATTTCCCTCAATGATTAACTATTTAAATAAGTAAATCTTTGATTTTATATATTTAAGTTACATTTTACTGAGAATTATTACTTCATGTTTATAAGGCCCACAAATCATTTTTTGAATGTATCTATTAATGCAACTGCTTGTACAGCGATTGCTAAATGTTACTAGATGTTAGGTTGCTTACACAAAGCTTACTCCTTAACATGTGTCCTTATACAGCAGCTGTCAGTCAAAATGTTTTTGAGAAAATGCCTAATAACCAGAACCCTTGCCGCAGAGGTTTATTATCTCCGAGGATGAGGAGATATTGTTGGAGGAGATTAATGTGGATTTGACCATAATAAGGTCATGCTGAGGCACATATGGGGATATTGGTGAGCTTGGGGAAATGACGTATTGAACTTTGCAAATTGGCCAGACTTTCTGTGAAGGAGAGCTGTTTTCAGCCAGTACCTGTGGGAGACCAGTGCCTGTGTATGCTTTTAAT
Source organism: Hemichromis elongatus (assembly GCA_015108515.1). Lineage (NCBI taxonomy): Eukaryota > Metazoa > Chordata > Actinopteri > Cichliformes > Cichlidae > Hemichromis > Hemichromis elongatus. The sequence continues at coordinate 21,326 of VUQR01011603.1, forward strand.
GCATAATTGGATCAACAGTGTAATCAGCATATGCCTCTGTAGTATGACTCACATGTTTGCTTCAGCCCAGATTTGGTTGGACTTAACTGTCTTCCTCCTGTGTCTCTTTACCAGCTGAGCGTGGGAATGATCTAGCACATCATTTTCACATTCAAGTCAAGTCATTTTGCTCATTACATCCTGTCGCAGACACTCCTCTGCTTCTTCTGTTTCCTTTTTGCCTCTGTGGCTTTTTTGTACCATTAACGAGTCCCCACAGTGGGATTTATTCACTAATTCCCAGGTCATTCCTCCATTGTATTAGGGGAGGAGTTGCAGTAAATGATGAAAATGATCTTCTGACTCTTTCCAGCTGTGTCTTCTTTATATGATCTATGATAGATTGTATCTGCTGTATTGTAGGCTAAGATGCACAAAGGTTTTGCACAGGTTTAAGCCTTTAAGTCAAGCACAGTGCAGTCTGTCATTGGTAAACTGGTAAACACTTTGGGTTTTGGGATTATGATGGGAATTTGCCCTTTCAGAAATATTGTTTTGCATTAATCAGTATTGTACTTTTGTTTATTGTAGTCAGCTAATGCAAGCATTTTATGTTGTTTTCACAGCAAGCTGGATTTTGCCATTTATATAGACCAGTTTTGGCCCCTAATTCAAACAATACGTTTGCACCTCCCTATATGCCTGATAAAGCTGATAAATGAAAACAGAGGCCACACCTGCTAAGAAAACTGGAACATTATTTATTAGAGTCCCTTTAATCTTGGATTTGTTTAACACCTCAGAGTCCGTTTAAGGGTCTGTTTCATGTTAATCATATGTTAGCCGAAATGTTTCCTTTCATTTTTTTATGAATATCTGGAGTCCAGTCTCTTTCTCTGGCTGTCTCCAGTTTAGTCTTCATCAGTTTCCACTTAAGTAATGGTTTATTACCTGGACATTTTTTTAATTTGTCACAAACTACAGAGAGTCATGCATTTAGCTATGCTTGGAAGAAAATGGTTCTAGCACTTTTGTTCGATTTACCTGTGTATGTAAAAAGCCATCGTGTGCTAGTTTGTGGTTGCACCGGACCTTTATTCTTTTGCGAATTAAAATCCTTTCACAACTAGGGGCAGGCTTTTGCTTGTGAACTATAATAAACAAAGCATTTTATTCTTTTAGAGTTAAAGGTAATATTTTGGGGGTATGGTGTCCTGAAAGTACAAAAAATCACAAACCAAAGAAATCCCACATTAAAATACCAAATTGTGGTACACACAATAAATCAAAGTACTTACATATTTCAAAGTTCAGTCATCTGAAGTTTTAGATGCAGAACTTCTGACATGAGAATAATTTCAGATCAAAGCAAAGTGGATTTCTCTCATTGTTTTGGCAACATAATTTGACTAAAGAACAAGAAACACAAGTTAGTATTAGTGACACTCAGAAAATATTAACGCACAATTTCATCTGATGTCTTGTGATAACTGCAAATTGGCTTCGTTCACTATGCACTATACAAAAAATAGTGGATGGATGAACAGCAGCCTTCAGCCTTGGTGAAAATGTTATGCTGTGTTGGAGTCTTTCTATTGAATATTTGCGTATATGAACATCCCTGTACCTTCTGCACTCATGCAGCCCCCTATCAGCAGCCCAACCACTGTGTTCACCAGCCTTTTCTTTTCCTTTCAGATGTTTATAAAGTTTCAAAATCTAAAACTTGTGTATGAACTAATTTTCTTACTTCATGGAGCAATGCTGCATTTTTCACAGTCTAAGCCAGACTTAGAAAAAGTATGTCACTCTGGTCCCTCTCTTTTCTTTTGTCGTACAGTTAATCAGAATGGATGCTGTCTAATCACTTTTCTCATAGTGTTGACTGGGTGTAATATATTTTGTTGCTATGGTCACAGACTTGTAGTAACACTTGCTGCATTTAGATGTGCATAGTTGTAATCTATATGCCAATAAATTAAAGAGAAAATGGGACATGACTAAACTCCTATGGCCCTCTTAATGGTAAGTACCAGAGGTTCTGTCCATCAATCTGTCAACAGTCCCTACCAGTGCTGACTGTCTACATTTACCCTTTATGGTATTAGCCACTTTAGCAACCTTCACCCCACCACTCATCCCTCAACCCCTCACCCAAAGCTCTGAACTCTGTCTCCTCTGTCCGTGTCGTTCTCTCATCTGCTCATCTGCTCATTTCCCTGCAGTCGATCATGTTTCCCCTCTTTTGCCAATGCAGAAAGCATTGCCCCCCCTCCCCTCTTCCCCTCCTCCACCATTCAGTCTCTACGTTCACTCTGCCTCCCTGCCACTTTATAGGGCAGTGCACTGTGGACACTGCAGGATCTGAGTTACTTTTTTATTATTTTTTTTCTTTCCTTACTTATTGACACAACAAGGCTGCCATTTAGATTCCTGGAATGCTAATAGTGAAATAGAAAGCCCCCATTTCGCTCCCTTATTATTCCAAATGTTCACAAATGTTCACCTACTGATAGGACAAGACAGGCAAATTAGGACTTGGTGCCAAAGGTCAGCTACATTATATGCACACACATTTTGATTGTATATGGGCTTTCAAAGAAGCTTTTCAACTCACAGTGTTCTTGGCAGGAGGGCAGCTTTCCAATTCTTTTACGTCAATATGTGAGCAGCATGTCTACGCCTGCTGTTTGACAGATGAGTCATGCGACCACTTTAGATGTTAGATGTATGATTTCGCTGCACAAGTATGATGAATCAACAGATTAATTCAAAGACTTATTAATAGTTTATTACCATTAAATTGGGAGATTGTATGACACTGCAGCTCTTCCATGTAACCTAAGATGACCAGCACTGCGTGGGAGATGATGGACCTATATACAGTATTTCTGCTAATTAAAACAAGAATATGTAATCTACACACGTGTCACTATGTCACATAACTGTGTGGTGACCTGTTTGAAACCCAAGCGTGTAGGATTAAAATGCTTTGCCTGAGAACATGGTTGGCCAGGTTCAGTCAGGACTGATTGCCAAGATAGGAATGACCCACAACTCCATGGTATGAGAACAGTGTCTCCGGTCTCATTATCACAGTATTACCACATCTCCAAGCACATGGAAGCACACCCACATCTACAGGGTCACATATAGAGGTGCTTGAAAATAGACATACATAGTAGCAAATATATAGATTCCCTCCTGTGCTCACACAAAAATTGAAATCACGCGGTGTCAAATGTGAGACCCTGTATCTCAGGTTTTCATAATGGCATTTGGATGTAAAGTTCAACAATGGTCGTAGGGTTACATGCACACGCATGCACTTATGAATTCAAGAACTCGAGTCCTCAAGTGAATCATGCAACACCTGTTTTTCCCACTGTTTATCCACCAGCTATCCCACAGTAATTAATTTTAATTGAATTTTAACTTTATGGCATCACATCACAACAGCACTCAACTCAAGTTGCTTTATATTGAAAGGTACAGGCTATATAATAATACAGAGCAACCTCAACAATTAAAGCACTTGGTGACAATGGGAAGGAAAAACTCTGTTTTAAGAGGAAGGAAGTGCTGGCAGAAACACAATTTGCCAGGATAACAGAACAAAGTTAGATTGCAATGCAATTTCTCTACAATCATCCACATTCATTATTACATATGCCCTCATGGGACAAAATACATTTTCAGGAATATTTTTACCTAATCCAAACATACATGATTCCATCCACCCATTGTTTTGTCCACCTGCCCAATTTAGGCACAGCAGTGGGCTGCAACCTATCCCAGCTCTTAGGTTGGGAGTTGGAGTACACCTTGAGCTGAATGTTTCCTTTTATTCTGTTTCTCTCTTGTTTATAACTAAACTGTGCGTAGTATTTTTGCAGCAGACTTGGTGGAATTTTGTCCATCATATTATGAAATTCATAATTTTCAAGAAGAGACTAGCAGCGGCACAGCAACCAGAATTTTAGTGATGTGAAGCAAGGGTTAGGGTCCACTGACCACTTATGAAATAAACAATTTCAAACTGAAGGCAAGCATTTGAAATACTACCATAAGGAGCAAACAATAGTTCTGACCAATATATGAGATGTGTTTTTTATTAGAGAGTAACTTAAGGTACTCAGATGTATCCTCGAATGTCCACCAGCACCCCATTGTCTATAATCGATAACAATAGATGAAAGAAAGTAGGACTACTTATAGAGTCTTTAAATAATTAACAATGACCTCTATAATGCAACAGCAGTCAATCTCCTACTGGTCGGGCAGAATAATTAACCTTTAATAATTAACCTTTAATAATTAACATATGCACATCTTGTGCAAGTGTGTGCTGTGATTTAGACTGAGGAATCCATCCATTCAGTAACAACTGTGTAGCAAAAGCAAGAAAGGCCAGTTGTGACCAAACCATAGCACTGTGCTTATTTTTGACTTTGTGATTGTGGCAGTTTCATAGTGACACTTTAGCTTTAATTGAGACAGTTAAACAAAGGGTTGGCATGCAGAATGTAAAGTGGAAATAACTTCCTATGATTTAAATCCAGTATTTTAGAGAATAACCTTGGCATAGAATTTATATGTGGTGCAATACCTTTTTCCAGAGTCATAAATACATACTTATTTTAAGCCACTGTGGGGCAAAGGCCTCTTCCTCGTTGCCGCTGGCTGCTATTTTACACATTTAATACATTGTTTATTCCAAACAGAGAAGATGTCAGATTGCACCACGCGGCCACAGACAAACAAGGTCTGTTCATTTGTTCCCATATAGTTAGCGTGACAGTTATGTGTTTTGAATTTCAGCGTTTTAGGACTTCCTGGCAAATTAAAGATAATTGCCTCGCAAAAAATATCCTCCAAAATAATCCAGTAAGACTTCTTTTCCCAACAGGATCACAGATGGGAGGCTGTGACATAGTAATGATAGCCACCCACGAGTGTGTGTCTGAACTGAGTGTGGTCAAATCCAGAATTAGGTACAGTGGTTAGACAGAACAATCAAACCCCACTGAGTTTCACGCAATGCTAGTTGTAGCTTAAAAAAGCGGCCTGTTTTTTGTTCTTAGTATATTTCCCAGAGCCACAACAGTCCACAACAGTCATGCTTGACTTATCACAGAATGAGAATCTAGATCTCATGGGAGAGAACTTTATAAAAAATCACAGATGAATAAAAAAATAAAAAATAATTGCAGGATCCAATTCACAGTATATATGAAATATCAAATGCCTGTGGAGTCTCTTATAGGACAGCTTATGGCTAAAGCAGACTGTGCTTGTGCTTGCAAGGGCATATTGGTCATCACTGTACTTTTTTTTATGGAGGTAAGAGGGGCAATGGTGACAGTTAAGGTGCTCATCCCCTTCCTATAGGATTGATGTGGTTGGAATCACTAGCTAAATTAAACAAGCCTTTACGGTTCTTGCTGTTAGTGCATTAGGCCTCTTGTGGCTTCCATTATATAAACTTTCTATGTACAAGTCTTCACCCCTTCTCTTATCTGGTATATGCTGAGTGACAAGATGGATCATTAACATCCTAGTAATGAGTAGGTAAATGGTATCGTTTGAAGGCTAAATTACAGCTTATACTAAAGTTGCATTCTAGGTATAACTTATAAATTGTACCTTCAATTATGTATTTTGTATCTACAGTACACCCTGGGAGCTCTGTTTATATGACTTGCCTCCAGATTTTTGTGGCTGCTTGAATATATGTGTGGGTTGTTCTACCAAGTTAATTGAGCAAAAGGCAATGATAGGCTATAACTATAACCTTTGCTCCGAGAAGGATAAGAATGAGGTAAAACGCTGCGTTCCCTGCCTTTGCTTAAGAAAGATCTGAAGTGCTGGAATATCAGAATAATTTCATCTCCACCTCACTGCAAGTTGTCAGCCATAGAGGTTTGAATAGAATCATAACATGAAATAGCAGTCATAACTTATCACTTATTGTTTGTCACGGGGAGTGCGGAAAGGAAGAAAGGTGGGTCGCTGTTCCAATTCTATATATTCGGACAAGGACACGTTTGAAGTAAGAGCCGCAGAGAGACAGGGAAGTCCTATGAGCCCAGGGGCCAAATGAATCCAGATGTTAGAGCATGTTCATAAGGTGGAGTCGGGCTGTACGGTAGTTGTTTTTCCTTGTTTAAAAGTTCAGTCGTTTCTTTATTCCATTTTTCCTGGCAGTTTCCCACTCTCTTCCCTTTTTCTTCTTTCGTGTTCTTTCTCCGTGTCACTCTCTTGGCAAATATGAAAAGCTCTTTTAACAAGTATGGAATGTCTTAAGGATTCAGTGATCCTGTCATAAACCCGCTGAATGATTTGCATCCACTTATGCTGCTGAGAGCTAGAAGACGTTTTTTTTTGTTCACCTCTTGTCTTGAGAAAACTTCTGTTTTCTTATGTAGCAAAGACGCTCTGTCTCGCAGAGAGAAAGATTAAACCACGGTATTTCGGAGCATGATAATGTTATAATAACACTATGTAATGCCGTGTAATCTAAACCTGTGGTTACATCTTGTGGTATAAATGTCCTGCGGCCATTAGGCATTGCGGCCTTGACTGGCAGGCAAGCAGGCAGACCTCACACTGATAACAACTTTGCAGACCAGGACCAGAGGCTTAGAAGACAGTGAAATGGCACTAAAACTGTGTCTTTACAACTTCTCTGGCAGTCTTGCGGTTTTTTTCTTTGCCCACTCCCTCTCTTGGCTTCCTATTTTTCTTCTTTTCTACATCTCTTTTTAGCTGGACCTCTTTGAAGGCTTTTCTGACAGCTTTCAGCAAGCAATCCGACTATAACTTGTCACCCTTTAGCGTTCCAGTTATATTACCTAACACAGACATTTTTTTTTCCCATGTCTCTCGCCCTTTTTTTCAATCACATATTCTTTTGTTTTCTAGGCCAGTTTAATAAACAGCAACTTTAAATGCTAGCGGGAGCAGCGCTGATCACAGTGATGTTGTTATCGGGTGTGTTACAAATGAGCTGTGCTTTTTACTGGCTTGTGGGGAGTCCCAGTGTGTCACAGACAGCGGTCATATTAGTGCAGCTGTTGAGGAGGACATGGCTGTTGTTATCCTTCTGTCTGGGAGTTGGGAGGGGCCGGACACACATACAGATATACACACACACACAGATATATACACACACACACACACACGCAGATTTGCTTTGGTGAATGAACACTGATGAATCAACATCCTTGTTAAGTTAACATCATTCCGGATGTTTAAAAAGAAATAAATAAAATGAAAAGTCCCAAACACTTCAATAATTCTTCATCTTTTATACATCTGTTGTCAGTACTACATACAGTATTAAACAGGTACTGGAGACTAATGTTCTTTTCAGGGACTACTGTATGTGTTTGTACTTACACACACATGTGCATGGTTGTCGGAGTGAGAAAACGTGTGTCGGCCCCCTCTTTCTATTTTCTCAGTGTCTGTACAGTTGCTACTGTGCCTTCATGTTCGGTCATGCTTTCAAGCTGACATCACACACCAAGAGAGGAGGGTTGAGTCCGCGACATATAGGCAGGAACCCACAGACGGAAAAAAAATGTTTGGAAAGATCCTGGAAGTAAGATCACGGCAGAAGGGTGTAGTGCAGAGTTTTGAGTCAGTTGTGAAGCAGAGGTGACTGCAATATGAAACAGTTAATGTTAACATGTTCTAAAGATGCATTCAATGGGAAATCATTTAATGGGAAATTATATCAATTACTAGGCAAAAAGTTTAACATTTTAGTAAAATTAAAAGAAAAACTTAAGTTGGTTCCAGCTCAGACATTGGCCTTGTAATTTATATTAACCAGCCTTCACACTGACGTATTTGAATGCTTTACAGCTTTACATGAGCACCAGGCAAGATGACCTGGACAGCTTAACCATTTCTAGTTTAGTATGTACCTAATAACGTAGAAAATGGACAGATTACAGTGCTTAGCATTTTATTAAAAATCTTTCTCTCTGTAGAAAAGCAGAGGCATCTTCTCTAAGACATGCATACTTTGGGAATATTTTCCATAACTTTATCCAACTGCAATTCTCAGCTCAACTTGATAAACATAAACCAAGCCTAACTGGTTAGTTTCCAGGGTTTAGATATGTGTTTGCAGTTGAAATGCCTCATGCAGTTGCTGCTGAGCTTGTAGATCATGTCATTTAAGATTTATTGATGATAGTAAATACATGTTATCTAGTTTCCCTCTGTCTTATTTGTCTTATGTCTCTCCTTTCAGACATGTTCCAGTCCCTGTTATCATTCTCTCAAGGCCACCTGAGTTCGCTGTTGGAGGCAAGCTACCCATCTCTGTCCCAGCAAGCACTGCCCCATGTAAATCAGCTTTTTTCCTCCCTCTCCCTCTACCTCCGTGGAGGTAATGTCTCTGTGGAGGGAGAAGTCCACCATTTTTTCAACAACCTCTTTCCACTTGCATATATGCGCCTTATAAATCCGGGCATTGAAGGCAGCATAACGGTAGGCAGTGAAACGGGTGACTGTCTCCGTATGATCCGGCAGGATGTCAACCCTTTTGGCAATCACGCTATCGTCATGGCCCATAAGCTGGCCAGGGCTTTGGGAGTTGGGCGGCAACTCGGTCTGGCCCTGGAAGAAGGTCTCGAGGTCATGAACGCTACCGAACATGCCAGACTGAGCAAGGACTGTGTAAAGTCCCTGGTGAAGATGATGTACTGCTCCCACTGCAGAGGTCTGACGTTGATCAAGCCCTGTGGGGGCTACTGTCTGAATGTAATGCGAGGCTGCTTGGCTTGCGTGTCAGAATTGGATCAGCCTTGGAGGAGGTACACTAGGTTGTTGGAGAAACTTACCCATGCCATGGCCGGGCAGCACAGTTTGGAACTGGCCGTGCTGGGCGTCAGAGGGCACGTTAATGAAGCCTTGCTTTATACACAGCTTCATGGTCCACTCATTACTGCCACGGTGAGTACACACTGGTGAAACATCGATCATAGGCTTTACCCCCAAGAAAAGGCATCCAAAATGTTTCTTTTTTCTTTGTTTGTTTAATATCTTTGTTTTACACATGTACCTTGGCAGAGTTTAATATATTGATTGGAAAGCTTTTACAGCTTGCTTGTCAGTTATGACTTATTTTTTTCCACAAGTGCAACAAAGAACCCTACACACTACATTAATGTTTCTGCAACGCTGAAACTTTTCAGAGAAAAATAATGTTTATACTGAAAAGAACTTTAGCCCCCACTAAGTTAGCTGAGGCTAGAAGAGTAATTTTTCAAAATGGTAAGGCAGCTAAAAATCGCCATTGTTTACATTCTGACTGTGGAAATATTGCTCATTGACTATGGTGAGCCTGAGACAAAAAGTGGATAAAGCATGCAAGTGAGTGCACTTGCATGCTATAAATGCTACTATATGGTTTAAGCAATATGTGTGCACAAGTTAATACTGTCAACAGCATTTACAGAGTTTTATAAACTGCTGCCTAAACTGCTTTTCTATAATAGCATGCATTATGGTTAAGCTATACCTAATATACATGAATAAATGAGGCCAGTTCAAAGCACCAGATTGTAACTGTCTAGCAACATCTGTGTAAATAATTTTTTCTTAGTATAACAGACTAAACTTCAAATAATATTTATCTAGGAGGTAAGAAAAGCATATTTCATACTTGTAGCAATTCTGGTGACAAATGGCCAACAACATATAAAGTAACTTATGTGCCTTAACATGTGAAATCAGCAGTGTGGCTCTTAGTTATGGAGGAACACTACAAAACATAAATGGATTCGTATTAATGCATAGACAGTTATAACCTGCACAGATGCTTATAACATCCTCTGTGTGTAACAGAGGAGAGTTAGGTGCCAGGCTTAAAGACTGACCTAATAAAGCTATGCAGGGAGAGACCAAGCTTGTATTTCATGTGTGCGTACGTGTGGCTGCTTGGTATTCATAGGGTGGCAGGCAAGCCAAGAGCAGGGGACTCAGCATGAGGGCAAGTGG
>VUQR01011604.1:0-26731 GCA_015108515.1 Hemichromis elongatus
GAATCAAGGCAGTGAGACGGCACTTTCACTTTGGCCAAATTAAAAAAAAACCACAAAGGAGGACGCAGCAAACCCACCAAATGCTTGCCATTGGTCGGAGAGATCTTATTGTATCAGTGAAACGAAAGAGCTCTTTGAAACAGCGGGTTATTAATCTCAGGGACACTTTAAATGAAATCCTGCATAATGCTTTAGACGCTCCCTGATCAATTAATACATCCTTGGTCAGAAGATTAAAATAAAATAAAAGTTTCAAGCAGGTGATATTAGGTTTTTAAAAATTCAGAGATTTTAATGCATGACAAATAACTAACAAACACATGCATATGATCACAGGCAAAAACAAACACTCAGTTTTGATGGCCCTTACCTTAATAGAGTGGTGCTTGCTCTCGTGTAGTATCATCTCTTCAGATATGATGAGTGTTCGGCTGCACAGGTCAAGAGGCTGTAACAACAGAAAACAACAGGATTCGTGAAGAAATGAGGACACAACATTACAGAATTGAATTCTCATCCAGTTACTCATAACCAGCAGCTTTAAGAACAATAATGCTTGTAATATTGAGGTAAATAGTACTTAATGAGTATTTCCCTCCTGCCTAACATTACTCTAACCTCTTGAACATATGTTAAGCATTTTTCAACATAAAATCCAAAAATACAGAATTGCATCTGTCACTGGTAAGCTGAAAAGTTGCAGTACCAAATCCATTTTGGCTCCCAAATCCAATCAATCTGCTTAAATGCAAAAGCAGGTCTTTTCTATGAAGGGAAACGCTGCTGAAAGATTCTGTCGAGACAGAAAGCAAGTTGCAACTGAGAGGCGGTGTGTGCGGTTGAGCATGACAAGACAGTGACACTTAAAATGAAATAGAATGGCAACGTGGGAGGAGGGGACTTCCTCTCAAGTCCAGGGTGTGACAAAGGCCCAATTCAATATGTGCAACATTTGAATACCGTGTGAAACAGGGTCGGGGCTGCACATTTGTATACATGACTCTATATGAAGAACATACCAGCACAGTCAGTATGTTTTCAGAGTATGAAAGTGTATTGCAGCTCAAGATTGCTAGGCCATTTGACATGTTAGTGCAGACGCAACAGTTATCTCACTGCAGTCAATACACTATACGCACGTGTGAAAAACTAAGCAGTTATGAAGTGATGATGCTTCATTTGGCATAAGCTGCCTCTTTGGAGTAGTCCCACTTAGATTTGCCGTTTTGTTTTGAACAAAACTGGATTTTGGAAGTAAGTGTGGAATTGGTTGCACAGAACTTTGACCCTCATCATGAGCCTGACATCTCATACAGTATCACTAACGCTGTTAGTGCTATTGCCTAAAGACAGAATGCAGGAAAAAATATGTAGATCGAGTCTGTGTTACGTGTAAAAACAGCTCACGGATGACTTGCAAAACACGAGAACCTCAGACAGAAAGGTCAACATATTTCCTAACTGCAAACCTGAAATGTCTTATTTCCTTTTGACATGAATGTGGAAGGGTAAAATATTTATATTCATCATATTCGGACAGCGTTAAAAAAAATTGTTTTTTAAGTATCTCATTGGCCTGTTAGTCTCGTTTTTATACCACAGAACAGGTTCATCCACAGCTCAAGTCCAGATGGGGGGCTCTGCATATTATCCTCTGCCCATTCCCCGCATATCTGGTCTGTATTTATACTCTCTACTGAAACAATGATAGCAGAAGATCATTTGAAAAATATATCTATTCACTCTTTTACCTTGGATTCAAATCGCTTTAGTAAAAAGTTCAGTAAAATCTGGGCTTCATCCACTCACTCTCAGCAGTAAGTATAAGTAGAAGAGCAAGACTGCAGTGTATATAATATAATGCAATTTATAGTGTCCAGTAAAATGTAGACAAAAGATAACAAACGATATGGCGTACCTGAACAAAGATGGGGAAGATAAGGATCTTGGGCGCCACTTTAACATATCCATAATTTGCGTGAGGAGTATGTGATCGGACAATGGTACAGTTCTGGTAGTTGGCGAAATTGGCATTCTGCTGTTGGTAGCTGGCTACACCGGCATTAGAGGAGGCAGGAGGTGCTTTTGATGTCTTCGAATTGTTAGATCGACGTAGGAAGCCAGTACGGCTGGAAAGACCAACACCACCACCAACGCCACTGCCTCCGCCACCGCCAACTCCACCCGTACCTCCGGAAAAAACCCCGCTCTGTGGCTGAGGAACAGGAGCCTGTCGGGTAGGGATTAACCTCGCAGCTGTGAAGGAAAAAAGAAAGTGAAGACAGATTGTGAACGGTACTTAAGATCGATACTGTTCCTAAATACAAATGCTCGATATCAAGATCAACGCTGAAGGGAGTGCAAGAATGGAGACAGCATGATTGTTCTGTTCGAAACAAAGAAAATCCAACAAGAAACACAAGAATATAATGCAAAGAAAGAAGTAATGTGGAAAACATAATTATATTTTGGAGCAATTGTCCCTCTACTTTATTTGAGCTGATCTACAAACACAGTAGAGAACTTAACAAAACACTCATTTAATTTAAAGAGATGTTAATATTACATACAGTACACGTCTTACCTAATGTGCCCTGCTTGTCTGGATAAACGGGCCTCAAGATCTGAAAGCAGAATAATATGAAATGAACATAAAATTAAAATGTAAATTTTAAAAAAACGAAACATAAATCTAGACATTCAAAAGCAGTGACAAAGGTTAATGTATGAAGTTATATCGTTTCAATTGAAAGTCTATTCTGATCTTAACTTTCTATAATGATAAACACTACTGATGATGATGATGATGATGATGATACAAAAAAACCTTTTTAACAAATTATAAAAAGATAAACTGTCATTTAAAAAAAAAGAAAATTGCTGTATACTTCAATATGAAATGCAGTTCTTTACCATATTTATTCCATACTCTTTGCCTTTCCTTGTGTGTGTGTGTGTGCCTTGAGTTTTTGTCTGTTTTTCTTTGATTATCCAGTCTCTGCATCTCTGCGTTATCATTTGTTTGTTTGTTTGCTTCTCGCATGGCATTCGGTGTAGTTTCTAGGACAATTTTGAGCCCATTTGAATTTTAGGCTGGACTCACTGAGGCAGTAATGGTTTCTGCTTGTCATAACATATCACAATCTACCCAGCCTAGGAATCTGCAGGTAGACGGGGATTTGGAAAGTCCCAAAATGTTCATATTTATATGTATATCTATATGCCATTTTCACACTTTTCTGGCTGTTTATTTGGATACTAAACAGCCAGTCTTTAGTGCTGGTTTTCAAAGCGCCTTCTTTGTATTTGTGTGGTATGCCACTAACATGACCCATTTCCACAGGGCTTTTAGTATATTTAGCAAGGCCAAAACAGAATCCCCTCAGTCTCTGCCTCCTTCTTTGTTTGAGATAGAAGTTGCAGCTATTTGTAAGGGAGGCCAGTTTCAGTGTGCTGGCATGTTCCTGTTTTGCCTGAAGCTGAAGTCTCTTCCTTCAATATGCCTATAATTTATCTGCATTTGCATGTCTTCCCTCCCTTATAATTTGGTAATTTGATACCACTGCCATTAACTGAAGCTAGATTTGAAAAGGACAAAGGTGTATACCCCATGACTCACCCACAGGTACACGTAGATTACTCACTCACACACACACACACAGACAGCTTTGTGTTGGCAGACTTACAAGCAAGGACACAGAGACTCAACTCTATGTGTTTGCACCAGTTGCACACAGTTAGTTTTCTGTAAGCTGAGCAACCATTAAGAGACTTAGATTCAAATCAGGAAAAGAAAGTCTCAAACCCATTCTGAATCTAGTTAGTAGGTTAGTATTGTACGGTCAGCTTAGGAATTCAGATCAGTCTTTTTGGTTTGTTGACTTTGCTTTATTTTGTTTTCATGATGAAAGCTTTTACCTCATATACAAGGTCACTGAATGCAAAAAAAGCATGCTTAACAAATTTATTTGACCACCTGTCATAAAAACAAAGAAAAACTTAGCTTTCGACTACTAAAACTAATTTTTCTGCACAGAAATCCAAGTAGATATCTATAATTTGACATCTTCATCAAAAAACAATAATGAGCTTTACTATTTTTTCTGTATTTTGTAATATGCTTATTTTGAAAGTGTATGGATAACTATTGGATAAATATTTAATTATTATTGATATTAGAATTATTATAAGCATTCAAAATACAATTTTAATGAATGAGTTTGTGCATACTGGTGAATTAGCATTACAGAAATCAAATGATTTTGGTAAAATTTCAGTACTTTTAAAACAGCGCAGCTGTGGCATAAATATAGTTAATGTGTAGTGGTCTAATAAATCTGTTAAGCTCTATAAAGTACATGCTGTATAAAATGTCATGTACATGTCCTAATGTTCATGTATGTGCATGTTATACAGAAACTGCATATTATTCAATGAACCATTGTTAAAATAGGTTTTTCCTTCTTTCTTTCTCCTTCCTAAATGCAAGCGCTATTTGTTTTTAAAGAACTGCTTTGAAATTCCTGTGTCTATAGAAAATCTGCTAGATAAATTAACTGAGGCATATATGCGTAGTTTCTCTAATATGAACCATGTCAGGCAAAATGTAAGAAAGAAATACAGCAAAAGGTTTCCTGTAATACAGGCATATAATGTTATTACCAGCTCTTTTTTTATATGTTGTTTTATCCTCTTGTTTATCAGTCTGTTACTCTGTATTTACATGACAGTGAACTATATGCACAGTATGTAGTGTTCACGACATATTATAAACCACAAATCAGTGAGACAGCAGTAACCCAAATGGCCCAGACATACTGTACATACAGTCCATCTATCTATCAGCACCAGGGATGTAAGGTAAGGAGACATATCTAGGATGAGCCACCATATGACCATGGTGAGGATGAGGAGGACGGAGAAGATGATGAAGATGCAGCCCACCACCAGTCTGCGGTACCTGGCTTCCAGGGTTGATGGGTGCCAGGATGATATAGTTATCCCCGTTGGATGCCTTCACTCTAGTTCCTTTCAGAGTGGCGGTGTGAGGATGGTGGAGGTGCCGCGGCTTCCCGTCCAGCTCCTCGGCCGACCCCCCCTGGGCCCCCCACGCCAGGGTCCCCATGCCTACACCGCCGCTATTTCCAGCTTCAGAGCCGTTCACCAGTAGCCTGCGTGCAGCAGTGGCACGGTGGTGGGCCGGGAGTGGCGGCACAGCTGGGGGGGTTTTACTTGTGCCGACATCTGGTACACGTCTACGGGTGGGGGGTGACGGGGCATCATAGTTTGAGGTGGAGGGTTTGTAGGAGGGTCGGTGGATGAGACCCTCAAAACTAGGTTTAGCTGAAGGACCAGTTCGCCACACTACCACTGTGATTTCATTGGCACTGTTCCTGAAAAAAAACAAAGTAACGATGGTTAAGAAAAGCCAGACAATTGGAACTTCTACGCCCCAATGTGCACGGCAAAATTAATTATATCTATATTGTACATTAAAAGTCAAAAACAAGAACATCTAGATGAAAAGCAACCCTGAAACACCACATTTAATACAAATAAAAACCAAACCCCTCTATACTTACTGTATGTCTTTAAAAAAATAAAATCCAACACAGAATTAAACTTACTTTAATGTATTCAGTTTTTAAAATAAACCGCATCACTGTATGAATCCGACGCTCATCGAAAAGAAAACAGAGGACCAAACCCTTAAATGTTTAACTAAGATGCTGATGAGTGCTGATAAATCACTGACTTCATAATGTGTAATTGCAGAGCTATTCCCACATCGCTTCAGTGTAAATGGATTTGCTTTTGGTTTCCTGACAATCTCAGCTTCTGAAATGAAAGCTCTGTAAACACCACAGGCTTAGCTTCGGGAGCTGCTCACATCAGAAAGGCTTAAACTGATGTGTAACTCAATTTGGATGCAACAATTATCTCTGAAAACCTATAAACCTCTCTAATAACTTTCCTAATTTTCATCTTTGAGTTGCGGATATACACATGAAAAGTTATCCTGCAACATTTAGTTGTTTTTGCTTGTGTTGTTTTTACCTTATAGCATGGGCTAAGTCCACACACTTCCACTGTTCCACTGGCTGACCATTTAGCTGCAGGAGAGTGTCCAGCTGCTGCAGACCAGCCTGATCTGCTGGACCCCCTGTCGAAGTAAAAAGATGGAAATAAAAAGTTTGCATCATTGCACACTATCAAGAATCATTAACGCACACCAAAGCTGTAGCTTGTATTTTATGTCTTAGTTTGTTCTTTAGCCTTGGAGATTCATAATGGCAAATCCCTGCAGGAAATAAGCAATAAAATCATGACCAAACATCCAAATGCTTGTTTGGAAAACTTTTCACACATTAATAGCTTGGGACGCAGCATCTTAATTAAAGACATGACAACTGGAAAGACACTTCCCAACATGGGGGTTTAACTCCAAGGTATCTATCTGACAGTCAACTGCCACACTTTACCAACTAAGCCGGTAATAGTGGTAATTTTCTGAGCTGTGACAAATGGAATAACAAAATACCCACCCCCCACCACCACCATTACTGATGATTTAACTTAAATGCATCACATAATGATGAGATACAATTAAAAGGTCTCTCTGATAGCTTAGGGGGGGGGCATACTAATAGCAAATGTCAATAGCAGTTGAGTCATCAGCTGACCAGACCTTTGCTTCCATGCCCTCTTTCCCCACATTTCTCTTCTCTCTCCACTGCGCTATTGAATAAAGGCAAAATGCCAGAAAAGGGGGAGAGATGTCAAACTCAGGTCAATCAATGGGAAACAAACACAAACAGTATTTACATAGCAAATGTAAAATGAAACAGAGGAAAACACCAAGCCATTTCTGACGGCCCCTGTTTTGACATAAACAATTTATAGTATGTAGTTTAGCACTGCTCTATTTTGGCATAACAGCATGTCAAATACTATTTAAAAAAGGAATCTGTCATTGGCAATCAGCGAAAAAACATGGAAAAACTTCAGATTCCGATGTTGAATCAAACCCATCCATCAAAAAATATAAAAGGAAGGCTCAAAGAAAAGTGCATTGCTGTTTTGTCACGTTTCCGAGTATTTAAAGACCCACAGTTTAAACAATGTGTCCTTTAGGAACAGTTGGGTTTCGTCTGTCTAACAATGTGCGTGTAAAACTTGCCTGGATCAACAGCCTGTACCCTCACAGGAGAATCCGAGCAGATGGTGAATCCGTATCCATCCTTTCCTCGAAGGATGGTCACCTGCAGAAAACACATGCGCGCACACGCACAGACATAAGCATTTTGTGATACAGTGATGGGAAATCACTCTTTCCCCTGCTACCTAAGGAACGAAAAGTAGCACGTAAGCAAAATGATCAACTTCCTTCCTCGCTACGGGACAATTGGATTTATGATTTGTATTCTGCTTCTACTTCCTGCTAAAACTGTCTTGACAGCAGATTCCCATTGAAGCCAATTAGCTGAGTTAGTGGGAAAAACAACTGGTGAGATAAAAAGATTCTTTGTCCATTAGCTGAGGGAAAGGGGAAAAAACAATCAGACTGCCAGTTAACTTAACATTTAGCCCAACTATATATATGCAGTATACAGAGGCAGCTGATGAAGACTTTAAGCTCCCCCCATTAATATAAAAAGTTAGTTTTATATTGCCAAAATAGCTCCAAAAAATTCAATACAACAGGAAGTTCATGAATAATCACTGCCACCTATTTCATATTGAGTAAGATTTAACCTTTGGTCTTTTGATGGTGCTGGTAAGAACCGTGAAGCTGTATGCTATAGCTATTTGTAGTGTTTTAACTCTGCGAATCAATAAAAAAGATGATTGCAGATGGCTCTTTCTCATTGTCTGTGTCTCTCTTGTGTTGCCAAACATTCAAATACCTGCAGCCGAAAGTCTGAGCCAAAGTCAACAAAGTTCCATCCAAAACATCTCACTTTCCATGTCATCTGCTGCAAACCGGGGGGCCCAAAACACACAGACATCCCCGCTCGCTCGCCCTTTTTTCCTTTTTTTTTTTATTCCTACAGCAGAGCAAACATGCACATGCTGCTAAATTACAAAGTCTGCCCATGAGCGAGATGCAGCAACTTGGAGAAATACAATGATTATTCAGGGGCCCGAAGCTCCGTACGACCCTGAAATGTCAGCTACCATTGCGGTTTCTTATAGTCCACCGATTTTATGTCTCGTGTCACCATATTCCTTTAACCTTGAGTTACTTTGATCTGTCTCCTTTTCTGTCTACCTCCAAAAGTACACTGCTACAAAAAGACTTTAATGCCACAGACAAATACAGCGGACTTTGTGGATGCCCTAGAAAGAAAAAAAACAAATGTGACTGAGACACAGTTTTGTACACATTTCACTAATATGCCAAATATGCAGTGTTTTAGTTGTTATCCTTTCTCAGTGACTGAAAAAAAAAAAAAAAAACACTTGCCTTTGGAGCATGCATAAACTATGTAATTAGGATTAGGAGAAGGAGAATATGTCAGTGCAACTTACAAAAAAACAACGGCACATTTAAAATGGCGCACTAATGACTCCGAATCTTCACTGGCGACTGTGACAACAGTTCATTATCTAAACTTAATTCAGTGCTTTGTGTGTGTCTAAATTTTAGTTGGAGGACAGCAATCAAATTCAATCCAAATCAGTTAAAAACTGTAAAAGAGACCATCTCTCTTCACCTAAACCTGGATTTGTCATGTTCTGTTTTTTTATGAACACACGATGAAAGGGGATAAAACTGATCACAAACTAAGCTGATTGAAAAGTGAAAAAGAAGGACGGAGGGACTTTTAGAAAGTGGAGGAGACCGAACAATGACAAGCAGAGGAACAGCTGGTCTGACGTAAACCATTTCCCTGGAATTTAAGACAAACAACAAACCACTAAACCAACCAATAAACACTTTGAAAGAGCAGAAACTGAATACGTGACAGAAATCCAAGAAAAGCAAAAAATGCGACTGACAATGGAGAGAAGTGTGGCACAGACTGCCAGTCTGCTATGTCTCATCTATCCGTTTCTATCTCTTCCTTGTTCAGACCCTTGTCCTTTTTAAGCGAGCTCTCAGAGCTGCCTAATTTGAATTGATTCATCCAGAATCCGGAGCCTTTACAGCGTTAATTAAATTTGAAAGCATAGCCGAGTCCAATCACTTGGACTACCTCTGGTCTGTTTTAGAAAGCAGTCTGACGTCCTTTTTTTTCACTTCTAAATGAAATCAGGAGGGATTATTTTTAGAAAAGAGGAGCCTGGAAATAATCCATCAATAATTTTTCATATTTCGGTCCATCAATCACAAAATGTATTAGTGAGATAAATGAAGAAAAATGGATGGGACACGCTGCCAGCATGCATTAAATATTTAAATTGTATAAGCAGGGTTTTACTGATGAATTAAAAACTCAATCATAATAAGTAAGGACTAGAATAAAAAAATAGGATTTTAAGTTAGTTGTAACAAATTTAATTGAACCCAGCAGGAGAGTGCTCATGCATGTGCTTTTCTTTTTTTTCACTCATCCTTGGGTGACCCACAATTGCATCAATATAGATCTCCATCTGATGATTACATAAATTTTGCAGGCTTTTGTTGCCCATTTGATATTTGATTATTTTTAATGATAATGAACATCAACTTTGTCTTTTCAAAAGCCTTTTTTTCTATTTCCCAACTTGTCTTTTTATTATTTTTTAAACAGGTGTGAATGATTTAAATCATTTGCAAAGTTTTATTACTAACCCCTTTATTTTACTGCCCTAACATTTTGTTGGAAACAGTTTTGTATAACACGTCACGTTTAGTTCCAACAGTACAGGAGACGTGGTAAATAAACAAAACTTACCAATCACATACGATATTCATATACAGCTGGACACTGTTATCTGGGTCAGTATGACTAAAGAAAGCAAAACACATCCACACCCTTATCTGACTAACGTGTCTCCATTAATTTTCATCATATAAGAATTTGATTCACTAATTTTAATCTGTAAGTTAAATGTGTACTAAAAAAGTGTCAGTTCATATTGTTCTAAATGTGTGCCTCCTGGGTCTCTTACCTCAAGAAAAACAACACCCCCCACCCAACCCCCACATAACCATATCGCCTGCATTTGCTCGCAGGCAGTTATTCTTCTCCTGGCATGTAGCTGGAAGTACATTTTCTTTTTTTATCAGGGTTGTTTCCATTTCAATATTTTATATACTGCTTCTATGTTGGAAAGATCAAAAACTATCTACGCAGCTGGAGTGTTAGAATTCTGGGAACTTTATTCATCTGTTGCAGATAAATTATGAAAGCGCTGTTCCGAGATCAGAGCTATTAAAACTGTTAACTCGTGTTTCACTCACAAACACGGTTTGCCACTGTACTGCTAAAGCACTCCCCATTCCCACTCCTTCTTCCACCGCCTTCCCTTTCTCTCACTTTCTCAAACTCACACACCTGAGGCAGCCTACATCCGATGCACAGGTGACACAGCCCGTGGATGGTGTGTATTACACCACCGCCGCCTCCTCTTCCTCCTCCCTCTCCTGCATTCAAGTCCGCAGCCAATACACACACACTACGACGGTGAGTCTCCACCTGGCCAGCACTCCTGCAGCCCGAGTATCGCCACAGCTTCCTTTGTGCCGCTGAGTTTGTTCTCCTGGGGCTTTGCTCCGGTGTCTGGGTGGACTTAAGGGTGTTATGGATCATCTTGGCGGTCACAGCTGCTCAGACGGAGGCTGTAGAGGATTTAGTATTGAAGTGTGCCCAAGGTGACAGTCCAGTTGATGAGGTGGCTTTAGGTGGTAAGAGTGTCCCTCTGGAAGAGAAATGCTCCTCGGATACTTCCGGCATTCACACTGCACTGACTTTGCTGTAAATGAGTCTCAGCTTCCCCGTCCTCTCTACAAAAACACTGCCACTGAAAGGAACTTGTCCACTTAAAATTTATTATTATTCTGACTCCAATCATCAGTGCAGAATCATTTTTTTTCCCCTTTCTTTTTGTACCTGCAATTTCATGCCAACCTCAGCTTCATGTGTTCCACTTCCCTCTCTCACTCAAAACCTTCCTCTCTTCAGTTCTTTATCTTTTCATCTCGCTTCTTTCTTCTTCCATTTGTTGTATCCTGCAACGCACGGCCCAGCTCCTCGCCCTGTGGCCTGAACAGCAGAAGTTACAGCAGTGCCTGAGATCAGCTGGGTGAGTGTGTGACGGCGTCATGTAGGCGAGACTGGCGCTGGCTCGGCCCGCTCAGGCCACACTGTAGCTCCTGGCAGGGGCGCTCATGGGAACTCTTCAACAGCAGAAGAATAGGAGGAAGTGCCTCCCACCGCCACCCCCCTTCACACACATACACACATGCACTTATGCATACCTCGCCACCCTGCTGCTTGAACAGCTTTGTGTGTCTGCCCCCGATAAGGCCAGTTTGCTTCCTGAGTCGACACTACGAGGTTGTGAAAGGTGCTATAGAGCTGTCCCTTGTAAATACTGTATATACTCTGCAGTGACTAACGCAGGCCGCGCGAGTGTGGCATGTATGAATAAAACTGTGAAAGGCCGGACTTTTAATAGCCCGCGGCTGAGCCTGCAGTAGTTGCAGAGTTAAACTCGGACCACATGTGGACTGTAAACGGAAACGTGTCTGATTGCTCTCCACTTTTGCGTGTTACCAATTTTAATGACCTCATTTCCCGGCAAAACACACAAAACACAATGACAGCACTGTTGTTAAGGGACACGCTTCACTCTCGCACCTCAATCAAACCTCGCACCTCATCGGACTCTTTCCACCCTACTTTTTTTTTTTTCCCATACTCCCCAACCTCCGTCCAGACATTCTGCTTGTTTGTTATGTTTTCGACTTCCATATTTCCTCAGCTTTTCCTTTCAGTCGCTCCCCCCTCGCCTCCAAGCATACGGTACGGAAATTCGCAGGTCTGAGAATTCCGAACAATCTCCCCTCCTGCTCCAGCTATCCGAGCTTTGCTTCTGTTTTTGTTTTAAATATCCCTATATCTGGGAGAGAGGTGGTCATCTGCAAAATAACAACAACAGATGCCTCAATAGCAGCAGAGGGGGAAAAAAACCTGTTAAATCACGACTGAGACAAAGGCTGTCTAACCCTTTACAGCCCCTTTAATTCCCAGCTTGCTGCTTTTTCTGTTTAATAGTTTGAATATCTGGCTCGAGGAAAGAAACACGGACAGAAAATGAGCGGGGTGAAAGAGGAGTGCTGCTGCACAGTCTGTACAGTGTTAATAAAGTGGCAGAAAAGGCCATTGTTTTAAGATCCCTTCATGCCAATAGTGATGGCAGCTTTTCCCTGTTTGCCTTTTGAAAAGGGCGAGGGTTACCCGTCAAGCACACAAAAACACTTTCTCTTTCTTTCACGCTGCGCTGTTCACCTCTAAACAGGCAGAAGGACGGATTAGAGGGACAGAAGAAAAGGAGAGAAGAAAGCCAGTCTTAGCGAGAGGAGTGAAAGAAGAGTTTGAAAAGCTTGTCTCAGAGCCAGACAAGGCCAATCTGGTTTTTTTAGTAGTGTGGGATCTCTCTCCCTCCTTCTGTCTCTCTCTTTCTGACCTGAATAAACAGCTATCAAAGGAAGAGACGTCTTCTGAGCCAGTGAACACACGATGGGTCTAAGACCGAGTTCAAGGTCACAGCTCGAGTTGCATTTAAAATTCAAACAGTGGACGTTTGGCATGCAGAGTCATAGCTGCAACTACAGTTACAACATTTTGAGGGTGACACTGTGCATAATATGAGAGGGAAAAAGAGAGTCAACTCTGAATGGAGCAGGCCAATGAACTTCAAATTGTTTATTTACTGCATGTTTAGGGGAGAAACTATACAGGAACAAGGTGAAAACTTTCAAGTAGCTAGTGCAGATGCTGCCATGAATCTTCCCCTGCAGCTTATTTACATTATGACAACACATTGTTTTAAATTAAAGCCCATACAGTATATTTATGGAGTAAATGTGCAGTGCATTATAGGTGTTTTCTTTCCACTAGTCTCAAACACAGATCTCAGAACTGACAAAGGCATGTTTTTCTCTACAATGCAACA
This sequence comes from Hemichromis elongatus, assembly GCA_015108515.1. NCBI lineage: Eukaryota > Metazoa > Chordata > Actinopteri > Cichliformes > Cichlidae > Hemichromis > Hemichromis elongatus. Next base: position 13,108 of record VUQR01011604.1, read on the forward strand.
CCTTAAATCGATCAGTCACTCACATCATCTATTGAACTGCAAAGTTAAACGACAAGAGGCGGATTGCAGCTATATACGTTTCACACGTTTAAATGATGGGACGACATGAAATCTAAGGGGATCAACAAAGCAAACACAGTTCTTACTTTTAATGTCAGTCTACTTGAATCAAAGTGGAAGACTGCTCTGCTCATCAGAAGCAGTTTTAGGGGTCGAGACATGACACACGGACAGTTCGCTCTTCTCCCTGAATCGTAGCAGTGCGTGCGAAATGAAGAGCAGGGCAGGGTTGCTTCTTTCAGATTAACAGAAGTTGCAAAGTATAGTAAAGAACAAGGATAAAACGATAAGCTTTTGTACGCTCAGCACCTCGTAGAGAAGAGAGGAGGGTTAAGAGCAGCCAAGTCCCAAAATACTCACAAAAGAATATTTCCTGGCAATGAATCCAGCCATTCTTCTTTTTTTTTTTCAAAGACACAATCCAAAAAAAGAAAAAAATAAACTCTTTCCCATCTATTCAGCTCACCTCACCCTTCCAGCCCATCTTTTGCAACAGACAAAAGCGTCAGACCCATTTGCACAGAGACGGTTTAAAAGCTAATGCTAGCTGACAAGCAAATTGATGTGAGGGGACATGTTGTCCAGGGCTCAACTATTGTTAATATTTATGAACTGTGCTCACTGTCATTGACATGAGCCGATAGCCTTTTTTTTAACCAGTAAACATAACTGGTAAATGCTGACATGGCATCTCTGCTACATGTCAAGTCTTAAATCTGTGCTTCAGATGATGATTTTTAGAAAGTGAGAAAACAAAGGAAACTCCAGAAAGTTTGAGTTTGCAGCAGCTGCTGCACAGAGCCAGCATTGTAAGTCCAATCATGAACTCTACAACCCTCACCAGGCTTCACAACTTAGCTCAGCACTAAGATTGTCTTCATCAAGATCACTAACAAATTCCTCAGTGCAAAAGATGCTGACCTTTTCAACCCATCCACTGCCTTTGAAATTGGATGCTGCAGTGTTCTGCTCATGCACATTACCCAATGCATGTTTGTGGCACTGCCCTCTCCTGGTTCCAATCATACCTCTCCAAAGGAAAGCTATGAGTAAGCCCCAATAGCCTTTCTATCCCAAGGTGTTCTCAACTCCTCGCATTACTGTCAATTTAGAGAAAAACATCAATCTGAATACCTCCACCTCCACAACACCTCTTGTCTCTGGCTTTCATTTTCTAAACCTCTTGCTAAAAAAGCTCAAGCATGCATTTCTCTTTCCACCTCTGAACTGCTGTAATGAAGTCCTGTTTCCAACTGACTTCTCGAGAGGCACATATCTGTCTGTCACACTCCTCTACAAGACTCTCCACCTCACCTGCAAGCCCTTCCATGGTCTTGTGCCTCCGCATCGCTCTAGCCTCCTCACTCTCCTATCCTAAGACACAGGAGAGGTTCCCGTTTCTCTCCCCAGGCTGCAGCCTGCTTTCTGTATCCATACTCCATTTAATTGCAAAACTCTGCAAAATGACATCCAAAACTTACTCAAACCCCACCTTGCATCCTCAGTGGAATTTTCTAACTCACTAGGCTTGATTATTTTCCTGTGGGGTTTTTTCCACTTTATTTTGTTTCTAATGTGCTGGTTTGTGCTTTATATAATATCTTTTACCCTACATTAATGCCATTAAGTGTCAACAACATCTTGAAAGGCATTTTTATAAATAAAACCACCTTATAAAGGAATTATTACATTTATTATATGACCATTATTATTAAGGGAGCGGTCCTTGCTTTCTAACAAACTATAGTTTAATTTTACTTCAGTACTATTTGACAGGTAAACTGAACCTATGATGAGCCCTCACCCTAACTTTCCAAAAAATTGGTAACTCAAAATATCAGATTTCAAAAAATCAAGCACTTTAAAATTGCTTTAGTTTTCAATATAAGGCGTTGCATGAGAATTATATGATTTTGTTTTTAAGAGAACATCAACATTTTTCAAAATATCACACAAATTAAATGCTGCAGTCATCACAACATGGCCTCCAATGATTATGAATGCTAAATGCCAACAACACTTTTGCACCATCTTAAAAAGCAGCACCAGCATTTCTGAAGAAATTACAGAGACGTCCGGCTCGCATACTCGAACAAACATTTTAAAACACGGTTTATCTTCCAAACATGTTAACTAACTTAATTCATTAATTAACTAAATGCACAAGAACCACAATACGTGCGAAGAAGTTGTGAAAGCGTATTCAGTGCATGGAAAATGCTCTTAAATAGCAATGTGCTTTTTCATTGCTGTGGTACATTCCTTTGTATATATCAAGCATTATCTTCACCAACATCTCTATCAACGTCTCCAAAGCCTTTTAATGAGTCCTGTGTGAATCGCTGAAGTTATTCATGTGCAAGGCCATTACCAAACACTGAAAAATGTTTGAGTTGGTGAAGAGAAGGCAGTTAATGATACCACAGACCTCTTTGTTTAGTAGGGGACAGGGGCGAAAGAGAGGAGAAGGATGCAGAGGAGGATACCACAGTGAGGGAGGAAATTAGCGGTGGTCTGGAACGGAGCAGGGACATGGCAACAGAAAGCGGGTACAAAAAAAGGAAAAACTCTAAAAGGGTTTTCCATTCTCCCCTAATTTAGTCTGTGAATGTGCTTTCCCCCCTCCCTTAAGTCTCCCCTGAGACTGCCCCACACAAACCGCACAATCATATGTTACTCTGATTCACCCGGAGATAAAGAGGAAGAGGGAAAACAAGAATGAAGGAGGGAGGAGATGAGAAGGGAAGAGGAAAGGACCTTTTACACATGCAGATGTCAAAATGCCCTCAATGACTTTAAAAGCGACTCTTCTAGCAGTGTAGAAAATGTAATGTATTTGTAAATTATGTTTGCATATGTGGAAAAAAAGTACTTTTTATACTTAAAAAAACAGAAGAAAAGCACGTGAAAGGTAAAACTAAAGTTACCTGCTCTGTCTAATCCTGTGCAGTCACTCTGATTCTCTACATAAGCACCATATGACCACTGTTTTTCACAAAGCTGGCATCCTGGAGTGTTTCTAAAGCAACACGGATACGTTTTAAGTGTCATACTGATCTGCTGAATGGGTCTGAGGGGCTTTGTCCACTAAAGCATTTTTTGCCAAGTGAAAACGCCAGACGTTCTTCTGAAAACATCCAGCTGGGAGCGCTTGAGAGCACTTTGGAAGGACAGCATTTTTTGGGGGGGTTGGGGTTTCAGCTTAGTGCTTTAGTTGCCATGAAACGGAATATCCACAAATGTAATATGAAGCAAGTACCTGACTCCAGCCGACTGTGGCTTAACTCCTAGATCCTGGGTGAACAAAACTGTTTCCCTCTGAGCATTGTGTTCATTTAGCGATGTCAGGTAAAGACAGGGCAGCAGTATTTGTCCTTCAGTGTTCTTAAGTAGCCAGTGAGATTTAGTCCCGCACCTTCTCCACTGTGGCTTGGTGGCTTGATGAAGTAAATGGTAAATGAGTGTAGCGCTCGGTTTGGAAAAAGACACTGTGGGATTTAGCATCCTGTAAAAAAAATAGCAGCCCTCGGTCATCGAAAAGTGCTGTGGGGGAAAAAAAATTTTAGTTGCTATTGATTATTTTTGATTCACTAAATGCAATGTAATTTAATAAATCTTACAGAAATGTACTTTATAAACTGAATTTGCTCTAAAAATTTGCATCTTACAATGACTGCGGTGTGAGAATTGATCTTAACAAGAACAGCCAGAGCTTCCACTCATGATACTAATGGGGTCTGGAAAGTGGAAAAACATCCCTCTTTTATGCAAAGTGTAGGGTTTAAAATCTTCATATTAACATGTAAAATCAGATTTTTGTTAGCAGAAGCTGGTATTTGGCTTACAGGTTGTATGCAGGCAAACATCTATTTATAAAGCAAATGACGGAATTTCTTCTTATTTATCTGCACAGACAAAATGACCAATACGCAGAACCAGAAGTCTTGGCCTTTGAGTCGAGGCCATTATATGTAAGGCAACTGCAGCCAAAGACAGAAGCAAAGGAATATGTGAGAAAAATTAACTCACATGAAACATCTGAGATAAGATCAAATGGCCAAACGGATCAACAAAATATTGAATTTAAAGTTAACAGTCTGTTTACTTTGTCCAATCACAAATTAACAATGACATTTATTAACCTTGACCATAATTCTCAATAAAAATCAAACAATTGCTTTTTATTGTAGCCAGAACAAAATAACGTATCTAACAACAGAAAATCATTGTTGGTTAGTTTTAGTGTTTCCCTAAAACTAACCTGCCTGGCTACTTAATTATTTACCACAATCAATGAGTCATAAAATTAATTAATACTGTCCAAAATAGTTACTAGTACTTGTTTTATTTTTTTGAAGTTTTTGTCTGCTAAACAGTCAGTGGCCATCTAAGGAACTTTTATTACAATGGGCCTGTTTGCTGTTGTAGAACAAGCACCTGCATTACTATTACAGGATGCATTCTGGAAGAAGCTTGTAGCCAAGCAATTATATGTCTTATTTATTTGCTGCACAATTGCTATAATTTGTGATAAATCAACACAAGCACCATCTCTGATGCTACACCGGACAGTCAATTGAGTCACAGAATAAAGGAGGAGCCAACCAGAGACTTCCACTGGCAGCAGTAAAGTAAGATTATTTATATATTTATTTTTTAAACATAATAACCACTTCTCACATTTATTAGATACATTTTAAAAGCTGACTTTTTTGGTCAGCACAGATTCATCAAAGATCTTAATTTTAATCTAAAAAAAATACACACTGGATGCAGTGTAAACCAGTTTCACCATGATAAATTTGCTCCATTGCTTTCTAACATAGTGCGAATCTGTTGGACAGTGATAGACATCCTTTGATTAAGGGGATGGATGGATGGATGGAAGGAAGGAAGGAAGGAAGGAAGGAAGGAAGGAAGGAAGGAAGGAGGGGTTTCAATTACTTAGGAGCATAGATCTTTTGGTGGCCATGTGTTGGTGCTAGCTTGGGATGTCCACTAACCGCAGGGCTGGAGGTTTAATTCCTTAACCGTCCACGTGTGAAAGTATCCATGGCTCAGACACTAAATGCTTCTAATGGTAATCAGGATGTTTGCTGTTTAGCTCTACCACTAATTGTGCATGTGATGGGTAACTAAGGAATCTTTTATGTATAGTAAGGTTTGTAGAATTTAACTGAGGGTTAAAACTGTAGCACTAAAAAGTGCATTAAGTGCAGATAGGTGTAATATATTCTTTGACAGACACCCGATAATGAGAGTTACATTATCTGACAGCAGCTTTAAAGCTAAGGAATATGCATATGCCATGTCTTAATAACACCTATGTAATGATAGCTTAAATAAAAGCATCCCTTCTAATAGCTACAATGTTAAGAACCCTTTTATGCTAGCTTGTTCAGGTCAAGGAGAATATAGCCCAGCAGTGAAAATATTCATTCGAAAAAGTTCCCAATAGAGCTGGCAAGAGACCACAAACATCTAACATTAATATACCTTCCTACTGAAGTTTATCACTGGACAGTGCAAAGAAACTCCTGCCAAAACCACATGCCACATGCAAAACCATCGGGGAGGCTGCTCATGGAGCACTAGGCCAAGAACAAAGCAGTGAGCGCTCCAAACAGGGTAAAAACAGGAAATACTCAATAGCTTGAAAACGCCATTTGTGTGTCCCTTAGGAGTCCCAACTGTGCTTTAATCAAATAAACCCCTCAGGTCTTAGCGTGTAGGTTTTTCTTTTCATGTTGCTTTTCTTTTTCCTTTTTGCCACTTCAGATGGATAAAAGCATCCTCACTCCCTCTCCAGCAACTTTGAGGGTGCTTGAACTCATTCATTTTTTAATACTACATGGCAAGAATGTGAAAATAGAGAAAACTAACTATAAAAAAAAAAAGGCCTACAACTGGAAATGCACAACGTGAAGGTCAAGAGAGGCAACGCAGAAAGGATTTGTGCTCTCCAAGAACAGTTAAGAAAAAGTGACTTCTCATCTGACTGCACAATTGCTTCTTTTGCCTTTGTAATGACAAACAATCGCACCGCTCCACAAGTGAGTCACACGGAAGCGAGCCTTTTGACAAACATTGTCTTTCAAGAAATGACATCTCGCTTCACTCACCCCTTCAAAGCTTAAGCGAATGATTCAATTAGTTGCTATGGTTGCTCAGAATGTGCAATGTGGAATTTCATGCAGTAAATTTCCCTTACTGCAGGCATGTTTATGCATGATGACTTTAGTGGATGTGGTGCAATGTCACAGGTCAACTACTTTGTGTACATTTAACAGGCCTATCCGTTCATTGCATAGAGATAGGGAAAGCCAGTAAATAAAAGCACACAAGGACACATGCAGCTGCTGAAAATGAATGACTGCAAAAGTTGTGCACCTGTATGGAAAAACTTCCGGCATAAAGTGACAGCAACAGCATCATTGGACATGTATAAGGACACACATGTATATGCACTGCATTTGCCATTAAAGTTCCAGAGTGTTTCTGATGCAGTTCACTCACACCCAAACACAGAGCACAAACAAATGTAAGCACGAGTAAGCTTTACACACATGGTCACATGCACACACACAAAACAAATAAAGTAAGAAAGGTTTATCACACTTACTGTTAAGCATTGCATATTCTCAGGCCGATTGGTCTCAGGGGCAGCACCATGGTTTGACAGCACAGCCTCTGAAATGTAGACAAAGGAATCCCGGGCTGAGACAGTGCCTTTGGAGCACATTTCTCCCAATGCAAAATGCCCCGCTGGATGTACAAAAATAAAGTCCTCAAACAGTTCTGAGAGTCCATAAAAGTCGCTCGCATAGATAACAAGCAATTATGGCAACAGTTGTCTGGAGCAGCCTTTGCTGGGCTGGGAAACTTCAGAGCGCACATAAAAGGCAAAAGAGAAAAAAAAAGAGAGAAGAAGAAGAAGACAGGGCAGCCGCGAGAAGGAAAATCCCGTAAGATGTGAGGATCCAACAAACTGCCCCAGAGAGGAATGGAAGTGGGAACAAGTGAGAGGGAGGGAAGAATAGAGGGAGGAAAGGAGGGAGGGGTGAAGAAGAGAAAAGGAACTCCTCTCTCACTCTATTATCCGTCTGTCACAGGGCTCCTGGGAAGTTGCTATGGTTACAGGGACTCACGCCTCAGTGTCCTTTTAACTATAGCTCATAAAGGCAGCATTCAGCTTAAGGCCATGATGCAGATCTCCTTCTCTCTCTATTTTTCTCTTTCTGTCTGTGCTTTTCCTTCTATTTGCATCCATCCCTTAATATGTACACCTTTCCTTCTCACTCTCTTTCTCTACCTCCCAAACTTCAGACAGATCCACCCATTCGTCACCCTCCAACCACTACCATCATCCCTTTGTTTGATGTGTCAATCCCCCTCCCCTTATCCCTCTCTTTATACTCTTCAGTCACACCCCTACTTCTTGCACCGTAGGAGAGGAGCGATCCTGTCTCAGACTGAAAATTTCAAAGTTTCAGCAAGCTCAGAACAAACCACCCCAATGTAAATCAAAGAAAGTAAATAGAACTTAGATCTTTTATTTTTACTATATTTTAACTTTTATTGTCAATGTACAGTTGCTTGCACAATGAACTTAGGTAGCAAGACCACAAATGTGTGAAAGTAAAGAAAACAATATACAAGAAAAAGAGAAAACAATACAGGAATACTTCGTACACTATATAGACGATGTTTGGGTTACAGGAAGCATTGTGGGGTGTGTACAAAGGAATCGCAATAAAATATAATAAATAATAAAGGGTGGAATGGCTATGGTCATTAAGAGATGGATATTGCACTGAGTAACCCCTGATTTGCATTTTCTCCACACTTACACATTTCACTCTTGCAATTATGACATATTAGTAACTAAGCCAAGGTCTGTGTCACCCCTACTTTCTTTATGTGTTCCTATAAAATGGGAAATAGGTGCAGTAAATTGTTGAAACATATATGAAGTCTTCAAGAACAGTTCTTCATTCAAAGGCCTTATTTGGTTTTTGGATGCCTTTTGTTCTGTTCTTTGTCATGATGATCCCACACTACTTCAATAACGTTGCGTTCCGGGATCTGGGAAGGCCAATCCATGACTGTCATTTTCATTGTGCGTTTTTTTGTTTTTTTTTTACCAGGTATGCTTTTAATGCATTGCAGTGATTTTAGTATGAATGTACTCTATGAAGTTGATGCCAATCAGAGGATTTCCACATGATGGTATTGCACAGTGGATCAAAATTTGACTGTACATTTCTGCATTCAAAATTCCATTAATTTTGACGAGATGCCCAACACCTGTGGCCGAAATCGAGCTGGGAATCCTCAGAGAGCCTCCACTGTTATAAAGATGTATTATGAAGACAAATGCTGCTGTAGAGGTTTTTTTTAAGCCTGTCCAACATTTCAGACACACTGCACAACATCCCAAGACATGCCAAGTAATTTTTAATATTTAAAATCTCAGTGTTGATGCAAAAATACTGTTTTATGCCTGTCAAACCGTCATCTTTGGCATTTTTCACAGAGTCAACAAAAGAAGGTGCATAAAAACACAATTTAGTATAATCTTGAGTTTAGTTCCTTTTTTAACAAAATAAATATTCCTCTAAAAATGGTTTGGTATAAAGACTGAACTATAGCTTAAGATCACTTTTAAAATTATCGGGAAATCTGGCTCCTTGGAAGCAAATTATAAAGAAATGAAGGTGCGTCTAAGAATTTTTGCATGGTACTGTGTTATTTATCTGCCATACAGGATTATGAGTAAAACATTTTTTTTACTGTGTTTTTGTTTGTTTGTTTTTTTTTTATTAAAGGACGGGAAATTTGATCTTTTTTGTACATGCATGAATGAAAATTAAGCACTTCTCAACATTCTGGACAATTTCCTGTGTAACCCTGCTGTAGTTTTTAAGTAAATCTATTAGCTGTGAGTCTGAAAGTTCCTGGGGTCTGGCAAAAAAGGGGGGGCTAACCTGGCTGGCTTTAAGCCCAGAAGAGAACCCTTTTGTCTGGGTAAGACATAAGTAGCACAGGCCATATGAGGGTAGAGACATGCGGCAGCTAGCAGTGAGAAATATCCAACATGATTGAAGGGAAAGAAAGTGGTACAATGCCACATGGAAACAGTGGACAGTGGGAAAAGTACACACTAGACAAATTCAAGAAAATGTGGGGAAAGGTAGCAGAAGGGAGAAGTTGAATATTTGAGAAAGACAGGCAATGACAAGAGGGAGAAACAGAAGAAGAAAGAAACAGAAGGCAAGAGTGAAAAAAGAAAAAAGAGAATTCAAAAGGTGCTGGCAGTGGATCGCTGTTGAGTCAGCCAGTGTCAGATCTGCCAGAACACTGAAGCCTTTGACTTTGCTTAAGTCCCTCATTGCAACACTCAATCACTTGACATCCAGGCCCTTTTTATTCACCTGCTGTCACCCACAAACAAACACTTGATGAAGAGAGCAGAAAGGCCAAGAAAAGAGGCGAATGTCTCCACTTCACTTTGGAAGTATCTTGAGATCAACTCGAGCAGCAGAAAACACTGTGGAAAAATGCATAAATTAGCAGAACTAACTGACTACAGAATAGGAGTAGCAAAAGTAAGTTTTAAAAATATTTAAACAGGCATAAGGTTGAGTGAGCAGAAGGTTATGATTTTTGCTCATGAGGACCACTAATCAGGATGTTTAAGTCTGATATCCTGAATATCCTGAGTTTATGGACTAAATTAAAACAGTCATGTTCAATGCATGATATCAAATAGCTGAAAAGACATAATAAACCATAAAATACTTTTTTAAAGAAGCACATCATTAAAAAAACAATTCTTTAATGTTAATTTGAGCTGAAGTAAAGTAAATAATTTGAAAGCTCTACTCATTTATTCAAAAAAAATCTAGGGAGTGTAATATATTCTGTAATTGTATCATTTTAAAAACATATCAGATTTTGTCATAACCTCTTTTATATACACACTGCTTGATGTAGGAAGTGACTTTTGCCATGGCTGAACAAAGGTTGCAATTCATTGAACAACTAGAGTGGAATGTTTCAAAGCTGGGATCAGTGAACAAGCAGCCCTTATTTTGTGTTAGTCATTATCTACACAACAAAGATTGGACAGTAAAACAACTATGTACGCACACACACACAAACCACCAGAGGTCTTTATAATGCAGTATGACTTACGTTTGATAGGATACCTTCTGGTACATAAAGCTCCACAGCTGTTGGGGAATGACAGTCTCAGTGATTCAAGATTCAAACATTTTTAAGCGTGATGACATCAAGATGACCTCTACCGCAGTCTATGTAAAAAATAAAAAAAAATAAAAAACTAAACAAATCCCTTAGGCAGAGATGTTGTTTGTAGGTTAGATGAAATTTACATGTCTGTCTGAGTAATACCGCTTTGGTTTACCCAGTTTGGAGTTTTGTATTTTGCATTTGTTGTACAAACAGGATATTTTGGGTTTAAACTGGATATCACTTCAATCTGAGTTTATGGGTGGTTCTGGTAAATACTTGTGTGACTCATCACAGAGCTGAATGCAGTGTGGTCCTCAAGGGAGTTTTTATTGGTCAGTGGACAAATTGATCCTCAAGGAAAGACAAGACACAAAGAGGTAGGGCAGTAAAAGTGGGATCCGGCTTAGTTTTTCCATATTTACTCATTACGATATTATAGTTACTGTCCTAATTATTGTGTTAGGTAAACATATCTAACATATCCATGATGTATATCTGTCCAACTACTTGACTGCATGCTGTTCTGTGATCCTGTCTTTGGTGTTTAACTGAAAGCACTTTCTGTGTCATTATTTCATCCATCCTTTCATCAGTCTATATATAACTGCCACTAGACCTTTTCCAGGAAACAAGTAACTAACAAGGCTTAAAAATTAAGCTAATGTGAAAATGTATTCAAATTAGATGCTGAATGCAAAGGCAAGTCAGTCCCATTAGATGTTGTTAAAATGCCAAGCTTTACAGCAGAAATCAATAAAAACAATTTCCTACTTTTTAACCTGTAAAGATTGTGAATTATTTCTATGACTTACTTGCTTAAATTGTAAAGTTTAACTTAAAATTTTACTTATTATGGTCCCACATGTCACTTTGAGCGACAGGTAGGTGTTAAAACAGGCAGCTGTGCTGCTTGGTCAATTGACCTTGACTCAACCATGTTTTGATGGTTCTATTTTGTGCTCCTTCCTCCTGATGTTGCTGTCCACTGGGATTGCTACATCTATTACAACTACAGGCTTCTGCTCCTTGTCAACAAGCACTATGTCTGTTTGGTTGGCCAGCAGCTGCTGGTCTGTCTGGAAAAGTCCCACAGGACCTTAGTACTGTTGTTTAAAACGACCTTCAGTGGTGTCTGCCATTGGAAGTTTGGGACTTCTCATCCATATAGCACACAGATGTTCCTATACACTATGTCAGACAGGATATTCTGACAACATTGTATTTTATAAGGTTGTATATAGTATATATTATTCTATTGTATATAGTATCTTATTTATTCTATTCTATTGTGTACAGTATCTTATTCTTTTTTTTTTCTTAATTTTTTTCTACTGCAACTTTGGACTGTCCACTTTCTGCTGTAACAAAACAAATTTCCCACATGTGGGACTAATAAAGGTCATCTTATCTTATCTTATCTTATCTTATCTTATCTTATCTTATCTTATCTTATCTTAATCTTAATCTTATCTTATTTTATCTCTCAGATTACAGCCTGCAACCTGGGTCCTGTTGACTCATTTTTGTTTTGCCAAGACCAGAACCTCTGTCCTTTCCTTTATGTCAGCCTTTTCTTGATGGCTCATCTTCACATTTCTTCCTATATTATTCCTGGATTGTGGTCCTGTCACTAACTAATCCTCATTTTGCCTATTTCCATTGCTTGTAAAGCCTAAGAATCCTGGATTTTGGGTGTAGACCTCCATGCATTGTGAGGAGTTTTGGGGTCTTGACATTAGTGGCATCTACTTCCACCTATGGTGAGCTTATTCCAGCTGGGTATCTAATGGTCAGTAGGTTGTATGTATTGTTGGCTTTGATCTTGGATCTTACTCTTTCTGCCAAACTAGCTTCTCAGCACCTATCACATCTTCTTGAGGTATTTGGCTGCTGTAGACCTTTGTGCATCTTTTTCCTGGTCCCCATTAGTCTGTAGGCCACCCAGTTACTTGTAGCGGTTCTACATCTCCATTATTCTGCACTCTTAGTTTACTTCAAACATTTAAAAGAACAAAGTATTGCTATTGACATATATCGACATTCAACCAACAAATACAACCCAAAACAAAATACCTAATATATCAATCTTCTGCATATACAGTAAGTAACTCATATTTGATGCTTGAAAGGGATGCTAGTGTATCCGTGCGTGCAGATTTGGTCACTTCTGGCTCCAAGAAACAAAAACCCAAAACCCAAGGTTTCAAACTGTCCCTATGCAGTTTTTCGATATTCGGAGAAACTGGACATTGAGGGTCATTATCTATTCACAGAGTCATTCCTGTCATCACACTGAAAGAAAGCACAGTGACATATCTGCCACAGATTTCCACAGATATTAACGTCTTTATTTTTAAGAATAATCTCTACAGACAGACTGTCTTTATAACAAACTTTGCGTAGAAAACAAAGGCTAACTTTATGATAAGACAGATATTATATTATATTATATTATATTATATTATATTATATATTTGTTTACAAATCTAAAACATTTGGTGCTGCTGAGCTGACATAAGACTTGAGATGCAAAAAATAACATTTCTACTCAAATACCGTGAGAGATTTGAAAACATCTAAATGAGAGGACTTCAGAAGATCATTACCTAATCTAATGCACAATTTCACACAGTATTCATTTACTAACTGGTGCTTTAAGACGCTTTTCTTTCTCTATTATTGTCACGGTCCTGGGTCAGCTTGACCCAGCATTTTGAGTTTCCTTATGTCTTCATTTATTTTTCATATTATGGAGTGTTCTGGGGCTTTGGGGATTTATTGTTTATTATCATGATGGTTCTATTTTTGGGTTGTGCTCACGGGTTTTGTGTAGGTGTGTTTATGTGTCGTGCACTCTTGTTTTCCGTTTCATTGTGAAAGTCTGGGACTCCGTGTCATGTGTTCTTGTTTCCTGTTTTATTTTGTAGTCTACGTCCTATGTGAATGTGTTCAGTGTGTGCTGCTTTGTTCCCCAGGTCTCATCAGTGTTATTCGTCCCAGCTGTGTTCCCACCTGCTTGTTATCTCCTCGTTGTCCTGAGTGTATATAAGTTGTGTCTTGTCTCTTAGTCGGTGCTGGTTCGTCTGCGTATCACCCTGTGTATCTACCCCATGTCTCTACGCTGCTCTTCATGTGTGCTCTTCCTGCGACCTGTGCATTTACCCCGGCTCCCCTCCTCCGTGTGTGTGCTCGTGATTATAGTTTAGCTTTCCCAGTTAGTTAGTCTTCTGTCCTGTTACTGTTTTCTTATTCTTTTGTCGCTGCAAATAAATCCACTTTTTCACCTGCTATAATGCCTGCGATTGGA
>VUQR01011605.1:0-53233 GCA_015108515.1 Hemichromis elongatus
CTTTCCTTTTTGCCAAATCATATAGTTAGGGCTGGACCAGGTGACCCTGAATCCTCCCTTAGTTATGCTGCAATAGACGTAGTCTGCCGGGGGATTCCTATGATGCATTGAGTTTTCCTTTCCAGTCACCTTTCTCACTCACTGTGTTAATAGACCTCTCTGCATTGAATTGTACCTGCTACTAATCTCTGTCTCTCTTCCACAGCATGTCTTTATCCTGTTCTTTTCTTCTCTCACCCCAACCGGTCGCAGCAGATGGCCCCGCCCCTCCCTGAGCCTGGTTCTGCCGGAGGTTTCTTCCTGTTAAAAGGGAGTTTTTCCTTCCCATTGTCGCCAAAGTGCTTGCTCATAGGGGGTCATATGATTGTTGGGTTTTCTCTGTATGTACTATTGTACAATATAAAGTGCCTTGAGGCGACTGTTGTTGTGATCTGGTGCTATATAAATAAAATTGAATTGAATTGAACTGGGTGGCTTTTTTTAGGTTGCAGGACACACTAAGCAACCTAACCGGGAACATAAGCAAATAGGTCATTTATTTTTTGTACCATAAACTGTATCAAATAGAACTTAAGGACAGGTGTGTTCAACAAAAGTAACTTGCGACATATGAAAAAGCTTTGAGTGATGACTGCTGGAGATAAATAATCAGACTGTTTCCAAATCAGTTCTGTAACATTTTACTCTTATGGAAAAAAAGATGATGACACTATGACATCAAAATGATACATTTAGGGGATTTTAGAATTATTGATTGTACATTGTACAAAGAGCTAACTTATTGTACAAATACAATAACTATCATACACCTGGTAACACTTTGGATGCACAAAGATAAAACCGATAACCATCTTCTTACTGGATGACGGTGAAAATGTGTGCTAGGAATGGTTAATTGGCACTTAACATCAGTGATTTCAACTATGAGCAAATAATCTGAAATTGACATAAATTTTCACGATTTTCTCCTCATAGCATTGAACACTAGACTATCGCTGCCTAAAAGAGATTTACTTTAGATTGTCTCAGAAATTAGAAAATCTCTTGGCTGTGAGCTCTTCTTCTTCATATAGGCCCTTTTGAAATGTGAAATAACCTTTATATGCCTTTATCAGCACAACACAAAACAGCTACAATACTAGTGTGTGTTCAGCAAGTAAAGTACATTGGTTTTTGTATATGAAACTGATAAGACAGCATAAAGAAATGATCATAAATATTGTAAGGAATTTTAAATTCATTTTTTCTGGCAGTGGAAAAACTGATTGTTCATTTGTTATTTTCACTTATAATTATTTTTACAGGAAGTTGTCTGGAAAAATGTTGACTATATTTTTTTTAATCTTTTGAAATTGCGTTTTTCTCTGATACAAATATACCAAATTTATTGTGCTACTGATCTTGGCAAGTGCTCATCTGTAGAATGTACCCAAATGCTCGCTTAACCTTGGAGTTGTGAGAAAAATAGAAAAAAGTTTCTTGGAAAAACAAAGGACAGGAGTGGCCATTTTGAATTCAACTCATTATTGCAGTAAAACTGGTACAGAGTAACAGATTACAAAGCTCATGGCACAGTCACTGAAAAAGAGAAATGAGGTGTGTATGTACAACAAGGAGGAAAAAAGCAACAAAAATGTTAACATTTTGGCTAATAAGAACACCAGGGGTAACAAAAAATGAAGGTACTGTAATTCTGGAGATGACTTGATTATACAATAAAGAGAAAATATGAAATGAAGCATCGCAAAAATAACATTACTTAAAAAATACATGTAGCACTTGCACTGACAGAATCAATCCTTGTGTTTAACCTAGGTCCAATTCTAAGAAGCTTTTCCTGCTGACAAAAAGCTCAATTTCAATGGCAAACACTAGAAACAAATGACTGAAACTGCCTTGCACATCATCTGAGTTCTTTTTGGGGAAATAGCTGATACAGTTATTTGCTTCTTTATATTAGGCCTCAGTCACACTGGCCTAAAAGTCCGGTTGACAACCTCGAAACCTCAGCTTGATAAGCAAAGATGTGTACTTGTTGGCCGGTATTTGCTGGTGGTTACTGGCAGCTGTTAATTAAAACTCATCTGAAAGAGTGCGCTGTACGAAAAAACTTCTTTCAGTCACTACAGTGCCCTGACTCAACTGTTGTTGTGATTTGTTGCTATATAAATAAAATTCAGCGGATCTGAATAGATTGCCATAGTTGTCTGCAATTTGCATGGACGATGTGGACGAATCATAGTAAAACTTGCAAAAGTGCGTCACTGTTTTCCTTCAAAGTAAAAGTTATGCTTGACCTCTGCAACCAACATTATTTTTTTCAAAACTTTTACTTTAAATTCACATAGCTGTTGTTTGCATTGTACAGTTTTACTATCATTTGGTGAGTCCATATCGCCATGTAAACTACAACTACCAATGTAATCTGCTAGCAACAAAAAACCAATCACAAGGTTTTCAGTGCAACACCATAAAGCTCTTTGCAACCAGTTTTCCCCAGCAAATGCAAGAACCCTTCAGCAACCACTCTCAACTGGTTGGGGAATACACATTTTTTCTTAGCAATCTGTGGTTGACGGGGAATTGCCAGCCAGTCTTTAGTCCTGTGTAACCGGAGCTTAAGCAAAGCTCCAATCTCCAAACAAAATCTTGAATCGGGTGTTGAGGATCTGTTAGTTACCGTAATAAGGAAATCAAATGCACAACAGTCAGAGCTGGCTCACAACCTGGCGACAATGCATTTGTGAACACTCTTTGGATACCTCAGTCAAGAATTCATGATCGCTTACGTTTCAAATTTTAAATTTTTTGTTATTGCAAAAAATCAGAATTATTATTTTTGTATTTTTAAAAAATGAATGTAAAACAAATTCTTTAAATCACGCAAAATAAATGACTAACACCGGCTCTGATACAAGTGACGCTTGGTGCAAGAGGGGACGACAGTTTGAGTTACACTTCAGATGTTGCCAACCAAAACCACAAACAGTACTGAGCACCACTGATCGAAACTAAAACTTGGCACCTGGCTACTGTAACCCGACGAATACGACCGCACTAAAAAATCAAAACAAGTTCATCATCATGATCATCGTGTCTCACTGGCAAATCTTCACACCACAGAAAATGGCTGATGGCTATTTACACACATCTCTGCGAAAAAATACAATTAAAAATGTAATGTCATGAGGCATGGAGAACTAATGTCATATACCTTTCATGATTTCTGATTCCTCCCTCTGACCCTCAAAAATGCCCCCCACACATATAAACAAAATAATAATTAAAAAACTGATTTCTGAACTTTTGACCTCACTACATTTTCAATGTGACACATTTTTTCAACACACACTGAATTTTACTTTTTCATCTTTTAACAAAAGAAAAAAAAAACAATACAACATATTTCTAAAACACAAAATAACAACAGTCTACATGTAAAAATATAACTTTTACATACACAATTTCAAAATAATGGTAAAGTTTGCCATTTTGTTGCATACAATTTACAAATGTCTGTGTGTTGTTGTTGCCTTGGATAGATAGCAGTGAATGGAGCTGATGGAACTCCGGTCCCATTTTGTCCTGCGCAGGGTGCCGTACTAGTCAGAGGGTGGCAACAACGGAGAATACAACCAAGTCAGTTGAAAATGTATAACACTGAGGGGCCGCGCCAACTTCTGCCAGTTCAGTCTTTTTAGAAAAGAACTCCTTGCCAAGCAAACACTCCCTTTGCAACGGAAAATTAAAAAAATAACAGAAAACGGCACCCTCGTTATATATTGTATATATTTTTTTGTACATCTATATATAGATTGATTTATTCAAATAGATTCTTTTCCAGTTTCCGTGCCTTCCTGTTGATTGGGTAGAATTTTAACCGCGTCGAAATGACCACCGACAGTTAACAATGCTGCCGGACAGCGAATTGTGTTTTTTGTGTTTGCCTTTTTTTTGTTTTGTTTGTTTTTTTTTTTTTTTTTTTTTACATTTTCTGTAATAGACATGTAAACCAGAACAGACAAAAAAAGTAATAAGAGAAAAGATTCTTCTTATAAAAGAGAGCAAGAGAGAGAAAGAGAGAGGGAGGGGGAACAAAAAAGAAAATTAGTTTTACAACATACAACCACACACTTTGTACTGAAGACTACATTGGCTCATGGACAAGCCGATCAAATATTGATAAAAAGCTGATAAGCTATAATACAAGAAGAGACGCGTTGTTCACCGTGGAAACAGGGTTGGGGCTCGGAACAGGAAAGTGGGGCTGGAGTTATAGAGGACTTTGGGGGATGGGGAGGACTAGGAAGGGCGGTAGTCTTGCTAAATCAAGCATCTGTCCCATTGGCTTGAAGCCAGAACACGCTGTCTACTTACATATAAGCGTACAGTACATTAAATACAGTTTAGTTTTTTTTTATCCAAAAAATACTTTTTTTTTTTCCTTTTTAGCTTTTTTTAAATTCCCAGGTCTGGTAAAAAACCTGACTGCATAGAACCTAACGACTAAGAACAGGTTTCCCTAAGCTTGCATCCTATTAAAAGACCAGGTAAATGTCCTCCTCTGGCAACTCGAATGATATGAACTCTAAAAAGGCACATTGGTAGAAGTGTGAATGTTCAAATTGCATCTGTGGGACCGCTTAAGTGGGGCAAGAGGCTGGGAAGTGGGGCTATGGACTCTAGTTCAGGGCTCATAAGGCTAGGGTCAGCAGAGCACTGGGACTGGGGATTAATCATAGGCCTGGACTTAGACGGGTTTAAACCGTGGTTCAAACTGGTGTGAAGGGGTTTTTTTCTAGACTTACGCCACAATTCTTGCAGATATTCTCAGTAGCTTTAATTTATATACTAATTTCAATTCTCACTTGAGTGGTCATAACCTTCGACATCTGATTTTTCGTGCTCCTGTTACTTTTATCATCTACTACTACCAAATCAAAAAACATGGCACAGAACTGAACACACTTTGTGTAAAGTAACATATTATTGGTTGGACTTTCAAACTGGAATTAGCAGCAATTAGCTGCACTTAACAGGCTCAAAGCTGTTAAGTGCAGCTAATTGTAGCTAATGCTAAAGATATAAGTGGTAAAACCTGAAACCTTCCTCATTCTCCTAGTTACAGATACAAGCCAGAGTCGGCTGATATTTGTTTCTCTGGTGCAGAAGCACCAACTGTGCTGTGACAGAGTTGTTACCTTGGAGCATGACCAGGTGCTATAGCTGCTACTTCGTGGTGCAGTTCCCCCCGGTCCAGTCCGGGAATCTGGGTGGTCATTGTTTCAAACAGAACTCCTGATCTAATCTAAAAGCTATTCAAAATGCTGGCAGTCATCAATGTAACACCAAGTCTGACAAAACAGCTAAATTTGTCAATGACTCCCCTTCCTCCCCCTCCCCCAACCCCATCAACACTGTTTTAAAGAAAACATCCACAACTGAAGCACTGTTGAGAGCATGCCAAATCAACAGGCTACCCCTAAACGCCAATTGGAAGCACTAACGTCACAAGCCACAAAACCTCTGCTTTCCCTATCCACCACATAAGTGCTGCAAATAGTTTCTTAACGTCTTTATCCTTAAAGGAAAAGGTAAGCTGTAAAAACTACTTTTGCTTATGGACGAAAGGCCAAAATGCGCACAAGGCCACAGAGTTGTACCCAGCCAGCAAGTGTCTGTCGGAAAGTCCCCCCCTACCCAAGCTCTCTGAACTTGGAGGCTGGGTTGGATATTTAGGGCAAAGATCAGTCAGGAAATGAGGGAATCAAATGAGTCAAATGGAATGCTTTCACAACTGCTGCTTGCACCCTTGAAAAGAATGATACACCCCTTGCCCTGATGACTGTTCCCTTGCTTCCCTTGCAGCATCATTACTCATTGAAACCAGTTGATTCACTGCTTTTCCTTTTTTCTCCCTCTAGCTTTTAATCCCCTTTATACCAACTCTGAGAGTTCAGGCCTTCAGGGAATGTGCTAATCATGGAATAAAATTCACTCCAGTGATCAGGCCAGCTCTAACCCACTTCGTCAGTTGAAAATCTTTCCTGTCATCTGTCCGTCCCTCAACCATCTGTTCGATTTCAGTAACAGTCCGGATACCACTCACAAACTTTGCCATTGGATAGCTGACAAAAGACTAATTCAGGATGTTTGCTCTACAGCTCTTTCTGTAATTTAAACCCACAACAACAATCTAAAACAAGGATGCCAAGAAAGACTTTCCTTCCTGCCACATTTAACAGTACAATTTTCTTATTTCTGCATCATTATTCCTTTCTGACTATCCATGGTAATTCGTCAATATTCCCCAGTCCCTCTGGAGTCACTTGCTGATTGACTGATTCAGTGATTGATTCCCTTAAGAACTCTCTTCCTTCCAGTAGATACACACGGGTCATTTGGGTACAAATATCCTGGCTTTTGGATTTGTTTTCACACAATAACTTTACACAAGTTTTCAGTCTCCAAACACTCAATGTGGGCACCAAGCAAGGGGCACTGATGTCCAGGTTCTTTTATACTGACAATGCAAGTGTTTGCGCTTTGTAAGGGAATGCATTAGAAAGGGAAGAAGTTGCAACTTCTTGTTGGCCCTGCTTCTTTCTAGACACGTTGATGGTTAAGCATTGGCAAAAGTTTTCATTCAAATCAGTCAGCAATTCAAGCACCTCTGAAAAGCTGGATGATTGCAACACATTTGGCGTCCTAACGTTTCCTTCATTTTGATTTACAGTTGGAAATTTGCGTAAGGTTTGTGTCTGAGTACGCAGCCTGTGTTCATTTCTTAGTTTTGTTTCCTTTGTTTCTCCGTGTGTATCTAACTGACTGGTTTGCATCCAAGAGGAGATCAGGCACAGCTTCATCCACAGTGTGGCGTTAGATTGCCATTCAGTCAGATGCGCTGGAGCTGTATTCAACAACAGCTGCGCAATGTTGCTTTTGTTACAAAAAATCTCTTTAAACACTTTGTGATATGTTTTGTGTCATTCTGAACATCCCTCACCAACCCCTTCCCTCCTCACTGCCCGCGTGCAGTATAAATTTTTTATTATTTTTTCCTTTTCTCATATATATATATAATTATATATATATATATGTATATATATACTATATATATTTATATAGAACCCTTTTGTTCTTTAAAACTGGGAATGCTGATAAAACATGTAGCACAAGAAGAAGTTTCTCCGATGGTGTGATTCCAAAGACTTGTCCATTGCTGTCACTTTGTGTCAAAAGCTGCAGCTTCATAGCAGCCACGTCACAGCGGCCATTTTTTTAGGTCTCCGCAAAGAAGCATCCAGTTCACTTCAGCTGGAGATGCAAAGTGACGAAAGCAACTAACGTGACTCTGCAGTTTGTGTTCTTGACAGAAGAGGGAGACGATGACAAAGAGGAGGGCCCGAGACGACAGACGAGAGGAGAGAAAAAGGCTGATCTGATTGGTCAGGTTGGGGTTCCAGAGAAACTGATTGGTCAGGCTGGAGCAAAAACAGTTTTGATCGATTGCCAGGTTGTCATGGAAATGCCTTCAGAGGAAGTGGTCACTCATCATCTTGATGAACTCTGGCACCTTGGACCTAGAGACACAATGAAGGAAAAAAACAGACAAATAAGCTGATACTGATATCAGACAAAGGACCAGAGAATGCTACTTTTGGTAAAAGTACATGTTTTGATGATTATGACTAATAGGACTCATTCTGGACCAGCCAAAATTTTTAAATCCCAGGATGTCAAATACTGCAATTTTTTTTAAAGCTGCTGCAAACTTAAAGCTATGCATAAGGCTTTTACAGTGGTGTCGTGATACAACAAACTGATGGCACTACTTAGATTGGGATGACTCCCAACAAATACTGTGTATTATTAAAGCCAATGCCAAAGTGTAATCTTTCAATGTACAGGATCATTGCTTTTTGGTGTCTACACCTAACTAAGCAGTAAGTGAAAGCAAAAGTAAAAGGCAACTCAAACGGAAATGAATGTGCATTAAATGTGAACTTTATCCTCCTGACTGACAAAATGATCCATGTCCTCTCAAACCTTCTAATACAGACCTCTTACATAACTCTTTTAAGGCAACTGTTGTGCTGCAATATTGCTGCAGCTTCAAGGCACAGGTGCTAACGGAAACCTTGTGCATAGTTGTGCAGTGGTGGCAATATCGGACAGAACGGCAGTATTTGATTCTCTGGGAAAAGCTGTTTGCCAGATAGCATTTGTGCATTTTTCCCTGAGCCTATCTGAATCTATAATAATAGCAAGTCCGATGTCCATGACTCTTAGTTGTTGCCGAGCAGCGACAAATGTTTGAAAACTAACAGATGTCACTCAAAGACGGGTAGTTTTTCTAGAATCCATGCACTGATTTCTCGGTGTCAGAGTTTAATTAATAGAAACAAGTTTCCAGTTCATACATACTTTATTATAAATGCTCTTTACAGAATCTATTGGATAGTTTACTGGAAATAAACAGAGGCCAAAGGAGCTCAACTATTATCAGAAATGTAAAAGAGGAGGAAGTCAGAGTTTAATGTACTCAGGCAAGTATTGTTAGCCTACTATATTCACTGATAGATACTAGACACTGAGACAATAATACACATAAACACTTTGGTGCATTTGGTTCCTCTCACTTAAAGTTACCAGAGTCATGATTGTGCGACGACGGTGAAGCGTATAAATCATTCAGTGAAGGTGTTATTTTATTTCCTTCACTTTGTGTGGTTTTGTCTTAGGTAACGCCTCCTCGTCATCAAACACCTTTACTACTCCAAGGCGACAGGACATCAGTAAAAAAGATTACTTACACGCTAAAACATGCAAACACAAAAGCAATCTGACTGTACGACACATGTCAAATTCAAAAACAGTGACAAACACACAACCACACATTAAAAATCGCACTTACTGCCAATCTGTTGTTAATGTGTACCCAGACCAGACAGAGACTCTCATGTTTTTGGTTTTTAGTCAGCCTAAATATGCTCGGTTCTTCAAATCCACTCAGATAATGGGACATTTGATTCACATGCTGTCAGTGTAAGTTTTAACCTTTTAAGTAACAATTCTGCTTTTTGCCATCTGAAAATAAATAATATAAAACCCAAAATCTAAAAAAATATGCGACTGCAGTTCAGGAACAAATTAATTTTAATCTCAGCCTGATTATTTGGTTTTTAAATTCAAGCTCATAAAATTGATTAATCACACTCGGCCACATCAGCTCATATCCTTCAAATGTGTCCAGTTAGCAAATATTATACAGGTCATTTTATTTAAGCTGTGCTAGCCCGCTCACATTTACTGCAGATCTACAAGCCACATTGCAACCCAGTTCCTCTTGCAATGCTGGACCTGATTACATTCTTGTGCTGCGATCTGCTTTTCCCCACCTCCAGCTTTACATGTACGCACAAATAAGGGTGGCGTAGTCCCAGAGCACAGCCACGCCATCAAAACTAAATGACTGGAGATCGAACTTCTACATCTAACATCTACAGTGTTCCTGACTCAGCTCTATTCTATACTGCACACACAGAATAAACTTACTGTTTAGGAGTACAAATAAACAGTCCAGTAGAAGTAATGATTCGGTGTGGAAATATTCGATATTTAATGGTAGCCTTTATTCTGGGAAACCAGTTCAGTGTATCGATCCCCATTAAAGCTAATGTCATATTTCTAGTTGTGGTCTAAGGACAAAGACAGTTCTAATGGTCTAGCTGTATTGTAATGTTTGAAATAGTTAAAAAGTACACAGACAGCACATGAAAGAATGGCAGGCATGGGATGAACAAATTATAACTTGCCATGCGTGGAGACGGTCCTAAAAACAGAAACCTCCAATTTATGAACTAAAAGCCGAAACACAAAAGTTGACTTCACACTACTGAGCTTACGTCATTATCACTGCATGCACGTTGTTTCTGCTCGTGATTTGTGAAGAGATTTTTTTCAATTATATTTTTGCAGTTTTTTTGAATGACTGATTCTCTGGTTTGAGTTAAAGGTACAACAGCAGATTAGTTTATAAGTGAAATCTTCTGACCATTCAGGGGGGAGGAGATGTTGCTGCGTTTTACATTTGTCCCATGGGGTTCGGCCCATCACCCATGGCGGCGGCGGCGGAGTGGTGCGCTGCGGCCAGTGAGAGAGGAGTCCCGTCTGATGCCACGGTGACCTTCTCTTCCTCACGGCGCTTCAGACAGGCTGCCTTTGGGTTTAGGTTTCGCTCTGGAGACAGAGAATGGTTTTCAGGTGTTTTCTCTTATGTCTGTTACCCAGTGAGGTTCATCAACCCCCACAGACTGATGGCAAGAACACAATCAACAGGTTCTACTACTGCCCTCTCCTGGAGACCCTAGGACACTAACTGTACATGTGTTATCAAATAAAACTGCAGGTTTAAAGTCAAATTCAAATCTTGCTTTTATCTGACTGAATCCTCTGGTAACATGTTAGACAGAAAACCTAAAAATTTACCCAACATAAGAGTAAATACGCTTTTTTAGAAACCCTGTATTTGTAATTGGAATTTGGTTGAAGTCTCGCTAACTCATGGCAAACTATGCGCCGCTAAAAAACATTTCTTTTACCTTTATTTAACCAGGAGGTAACACAGTTCTCTCAGACTACAACCATTTTCAAGCATGTTTTCAGATGTGTTTGTTTCTAAAAAGGGCCCTAGTTAGTTTTTCATGCTATTTATTGATAATAAGACATACGTATGAAGCAGTTATATATTTTAAGAAGAGGGTCCAAGGTCACTGACAGTTTTATTGGTTTGTTTGACAGGAATAAATGAAATCTTCTTATCTGCTTTATACAAACTAAATTACAGTCAATGAGACCATAAAGCCATCAGGAAAGTGATTACTGTAAACACACAGCAAGCAAGCTGAAGGGAGGTTTCCTCATGCACTTTAATACAGGTTTAAATGACTTCCTCATTGGCTTCACTTTTTAGACCCGGAAGCTATATCCATATTTTATAACCATTCTGTTTCCTAAAATACCTACAAGGCAAATGTCCGTGCTATAATGCAGTGCTTCCCCTGAAACCAACCTCGGACTTGTTGTTCCAGGCTGAGAATGACAGCTACGGCCTGGTGCAGGATCAGCAACTTTGTCTGAGGTTTGTCACTCTTCAGGTGCAGCTGGACCATCCTGCCCAGCTCCTTGAACGCCTCGTTGATGTCGCGGACGCGAAGACGCTCCCGCGCGTTGTTGGCCATCCTTCGCTCCCTCTCTCTCTCCATCTTCTGCTCTGGAGTCAGGTCTTCATCGTCATTGTTGCTACAGAGACCAACGATGGAGACAAGGACGAGAAATGGAAGAGGAAGCAGGGGATGAAGGCGGGAGAAGAGGAGAGCGAGGGGGGAGGATTCGAAGATGAAGGTGGGGTTTGCGTATCTGTCTCGTTTTAATACAAACCTACAGCGTAGATGCTGCAGGTTTGCACAAGCACGGTTACACAACAACAGCAGGGTTTGGGAACAGGCACCATGCTGGGCTGCATTCTGGCAGTTTCAAGGGCTACTCTGTTTTTTGATTTACTTTGTCACATAATCTCTGCTCTATGCAGGGTCACATCAAGCAGCAGTTTGAAGATAATTCTTGAAATAAAGAAATCTAACATTGAAAAAACAGAAATAAGTTGCTGACACTCTGTTTGCTTTGCTTTTCCTCCTAAACCCACTAGGTAAAAACATAAAACGGCTAAAAATAGTGGCTCACTTGCACCACGGTAATAACAGAAATCAATGTGATGCAGTGCTGGTGGGAGACACTTTCTTCAGCAGCATGCACACAGACTGCTGTTTGCACAGCAGCACTAATTAGATGAGTTCTCCCACTCAGCACTGGGATCAGCTGCTCATGCTACTTCCATATCACTTTTGGTAGCTCATCAGAAGGTATTTGTGTTTTACAGCACACACTGTACACTACAGCATGTAACGCTGTTTGTTCGAAGCTGAAATATACAGCATCTCTTTAACAGAGTGACGCTGAAGGCTGATTCAGTCCTCAAGATGTTTTATGTATCTACAACGAATCCATAATAACTAGATACATCGAATGTATCAAAGCCGGGAACATTTGTAATATTCCTAACTAGCTGTCATTAGTTAAGCTAGTTTATTTGGTGGGTAATGGCAAAACCAAATTGCCTTATTCCACTTGATCTCTGCGCTGGTTATGAGACTGACAAGTCTCTTAGCGACCTTCTGACTGATTAAATGTTCTTCACTGTGACAAATATCTCTAACTCCGGTTGTTTAGGCTAGAAACAGCTTACATCTTAAATACAAACTGAATAAAGTTTGAGTTTCCCTTCAGGGAGTGAAGAAGCAGGCAGCACCGTTCGTAGGGAGTGACTCTGATGTGTCAGAGCTCAACAACAGGTAGATATGGGAAAATCTGTGGCTTACATAGACTGTCAGATTTGGAGACTGAGTTTGGTATATGGTGAAAACCTCCACAAGGTGCTGAGGAGCCAGACACAGAGGTGTGGTAAGCAGGGGATGTCTGACAATCTTCTGAGGTGCAATGACAGTCGAAACTCATGTGATCATGTGGTTAGTCGTGCATTTGGTTGCCTGGATACAAAGCTGGTGGCTTCAACTTAGGGCTATACTTTAACAAATCTCTGCCTTCTGTTTTCTGTCACTTTGATCCATTTCAGGATGACAGTATGTTCCCAAACCCTGCAAAAAAGCATCCGTTAAAAAGCAAGTCTTATGCTCCTCATCGTCATCTTCAAAAACCTTCAGTATCATCAGCCTCATAATCGTTCACATGACCGCCACCATCATGTACAAATTTCTGGGTTTGGGATTCAAATGTTTCTGATTGAGTCGCCTCCGGGTGAAAAGAACCACGATAAACAGCTTGTTTATCTCCGGAGGGCTGAAGGCTGCTCCGCTGCATCAGGGACGGGAACAGAAACAAACTTTCTATCACTTCATGTTTCGCTTGCTTAAGTGTTTACATTCATAATGAGTAGGTTTCACACCTTTAAAACATTAAGCTTCCTCGCCAACAGCAAGAATATCCCTAAGTGTTTATTGCAGTTGATTTCCCGACCCCGACACAGCGAGACAACACTTCTTTGAGAATACTGACTGCGGGCTCTACTCTGGTGTGTGAGAAACAGTTAAAACCAGGCTCAAGACCGTGGAGAGACTGATGGGATCAAACGGGAGCTGCATGTCCACCAGGAACCTCCGCTGCTCCCTCAGCAGCGCCGTCACTTATAAAAAGGACCCGCGGCTGAGTTAAGAAGGGAGATGCCAGGTGAACACGGACTCGGTGCACAAAGTCTCGTTGTTGGTGAAATATTTAGCTGCTTCTCAACACACTTGGTCACTTCATCAAAGTCCAGAGGCTGGTTCCCAAAACACTCAAAGCTTTAAGTCCTTCTCTGTTGTCCTCTCCCAAAAAGTGACAAAAATACTTTAAATTAAGTAAATATTTAGGGGAAGTCAATTATTTAAGGTAAAAGTTAGTAAAATGTAATAATACACAAATAAGAATTATTCACTTTGTCTTTTCGTGGATCTAGCTAGCTTCTGCCCCCCTTAAACCTGCTGTTTGAGCATTTTATTACTTCTGCTTTATCCCACGTTGGTCGAATGCTCTATTTTTGTCTATTTATCTATTTTTGACACAAATAACCAGAGAGGTCTCTGAATACTGAGGTGTTTTGGGAAAACGCGTGTCCCAGCCCAGCTGAGGGTTTTGATGGAAGCGAACAACTAAGAGGTTGGCGGGGTTACCTAGATCTTGACCTCTCAATAGATTTGAGCTCCTTGCTGTCGGGGTCCTCTTTCTTGGTGTCCAGGGACTTCGAGTCCTGCAGGAGGTTCTCGTCTCCTTCGTCCTCAGACTTGATCTCCGAGCTGACGGAGGAGGTGCTCTGGCCCTGAAGGCCTCCAGACAGAGCTGCAGGAGAAAGGAGGGAATAGGCGGGGTTAAAAGGTGCAAACAGGTAAATGCATATAAGCTCGTACACAGGTGCTCAGCAGGCGGAATAAATACACGATTGGTAGCCAGAAAGAGCCAGAATGTGCTAATTTGTGAAGGTAATAGTAAACTTTGCTGTATGAAATCATAATTTTAGGGGTAATTTCTTGTATTTATTTGACAAGATTTTATTTATTTATTTATTTATTGCTCATGTTAGGATACTAATCTAAACCCTAGGTTTTGTTTGAACAATCAGCCATCCTCTTAACATGCTTAACCTTAACATGATAACTGCTGTAAACACAGCAGCTATGAAATGAACGGTACTTACAGTCCTGTTTAACGTCGACCACATTTTTACATTCAGGGTTTATTTTTGGTGAAATAGGATTGACACTGATGTATGTTGTGAAGATTAAAACAAATACGTTAAACGTGTGTAAAAAGTACAAAACTGTGTTCTGATATTTGCTGCTTTTGTGATAAAATATTTATTATTATAAATATGCCATAAATGTAAAGTGTACTAGTTACATGCCGTGTAAGCATTATGAAGCATTTCCATGATATTTTCCAGGAGCTGGATGGGTAGTGAAGTAGAGGTGGAGATATGAGAAAGCGCTCACTGTATGTCACAGTTTGATGAAGCTGATAAAACGTCTGATATGCTGATTAAAGGAAAAGAAAGCGACACTTTGTATCTAGATTTTGTTTCACTTGTTGGTTATCATTTCAGGTGGTGTTCCTCGTCTCCCCGGGTTCCCACATGAATGCAGCATCAGTGCTGTTGAACCCTGTTAGTCCTCCAGCCTCTAAGATGGCGCCGCTGGAGTGGCGTGGTGGTGCAGCCGTGCTCCGACTGTCTCTCCGGCTGAACACTGCAGGCTTTATTTGACGTCTGTGTGGATCCGTCACTGGGACGCTGCCAGCATCTCAGTCAACACAAAACACTTGAGCGCTGTGTTTCCCTCCACCCCGTGCACACACACACACGCGCGCACACACACACACCAGCCAACTGTCGGCCATTTTGAACGCGCGTCCGCCTGACTGGAGGCATTTTGTGAGCAGCTTTGAGTGACGGCCCGTGTTTGGTTTGTGTGTTTGTGCATAAATAGCTGCAGTGAAATAGACGTTAAACTGTGAGAAGTGACTTTGTGCTTGTGAATGGCTGATTGATAACACGCAGTCACAACGTGACGCCGCCGCAGACAAATGCGAGGACGCACCTCCGCGTTAACCTCAGGGCCGTTTCCTTTGTCTTGCTCACATCCTTTCCTCGTGCTCTAGCTTCCTTCACCGCTCGGCGTGCTCAGAAGCTGTGAGCAGAGGTTCAGTCTGACGTGTGTTAACACTGGGAGGCTGTGTGGTGTTAACAAAGTGCTACAGCACAACGCAGCGCACAAAACAAATGTGAGAGTGAGTAACGGGCCTCACAGCGTCCAGCAGGCTCTTACTCTGAACAACGTGCTGCTCCATCAACATGAAGCTGTTGTTTCAGCAGCACCGGTACACACTGCTTTTGTGTTTCCCTAATATTAGCTATTTTAATTTTTGCAATCATTATTTTTCATATTGTAGGTTTTTTTTTAAGTACTTATCAACAAACCTGGGATGTTTTGGACAAATCAAAGCTTCTTTCTATAGAAAGCTGCCAGTCGTGCGCCATACGCTGTCAGTCAGGCTCTGCTCTCCACTTCTACTCCGGTTCATATCACTGTGTTTGAAACATTACTTTAGTCTTCATTTATTACTTTCTTTGGTCTTTGTTTTGGTCAAATTCAGCTAGAAAACTGCTCCAGTTTATAATTGCTATCATCATCAGTTAGAGGGCAACAGAGAGCAGCGTTGTGGCTGCAGCTGACATACACATGAATGATTGTGTGAGAGGAAACAAACTTGCTGTCAGTGATCATTTCACATAAATATATGTGATCTTGTAGTACATCATGTGTTTGTAACTTATGCTTGTGCTGTTTCTTTGCTATAGCGGCAGCTCATGTCCGAAGTTTCTTTGCCCTGAAGCTGTATCTGTTAATATGTAGTTTTTATAGGCTGCACTTTAGTAAATGTTTCATTCTCGTGTATTTGGCTGTAAGACGACGGAGCAAATGTGAGTAGAGGTTGCTGGATGTAAGCCTCAGAGAACCGGCTACACTGGTGGCTTTTTGCAGGCCTTTATGTGCAGCCTCATGGCTTATATACATAACTGATGTTTGACATGTTTAACACTCTGAATCACAACCGCACAGGCTGACATAGGAATCCTTATTTTCACATGTGTCCTTTGGTGGGCATGTTAGAGCATGCTATACACTGAAACAACATTAACCAGTTTAGTGAGCTAATTCCATACACATTGAATAAGTATGTGTATAATATACCATCAATATTGTGTATCAGATACCTATTAAAGTTAATAATTGTTGAGAGGAAGCCACAGGTCTGCCACTGTAGTCGTGCGCTTGCTGCCATATCCATTTTAATGGCCTTTATTTACAGCCTGCACACAGCCTCAGCCCTGCGCGTGTGTGAGTTATGAACGGATGCAGGAGTAAGGAGTAATAGCTTCTTCTGCCAGAGTGTGTGTTTGTGTGTTTTCTCCCTCTCACCTCATCACACACTTGGCTGTGGCGGCGCTGGCTGAACTTTGCTGCCAGCAGAGTCTTTTTCAGCCTTTCAAACTGAGCACAGGGCTAATTGGCTGCACAGCGCGCTCATATACACGTTCCCCCTCCGTGTTCATATCACACCTACGCTGTATTTGTTCAGCTTGCTCGGGCTCATGACCCAGTCCGTAAAGTTTCTCTTGGACAATTTCTTCTCCTCCTTCTTCCTACTAATTATCATCTATCTGGGAGATGTTGCCTTTACTCTTTTTGGGACTGTTGTATGTTTGCTGATTGTCTTTGCTAACTTTGCTCACAAACAGTCCTTTCTTGTGCACATGAACAAACCCTTCATGTGAGATTCCTCTGCCTACACGAAGCAGTGGCAGATGTTGGTAGTGTTTGTCCATCACTGCATCCTTGTATCTTTATCTGGACATTGTTCTTATTTATGAAATGAAACATCTGGTAAAAAGCAAAGACACAATGAAGAATACGGGTACTTCCTTTCTTTCTTCTGTGTACGGTTGAATCGAAGTGATTTTGTTCCATATAAACACTCGATGTTGAGAAACAGATGCAGCGTTTGTGTAATTTATCTTTAAGTGTGTCGGGTCTCACCGCGGTACGGGTCAGGCTGGCTGAGGTCCGGCGAGGTGGCCGACTGAACCGGCAGCTGAGGCACCGGCACCTGCCCCCCCATCGAATGTCCTCCACGCAGGCCGCCCACGCTGCCGCTGTCTTCTCTATGAGAGCCCACCTGGAGAACAGAGAGAGGAAAGGGGTGAGAGAGAGCTTCACGCCAACGAACAGCTGCTCTGACTGTCTATAATCAGGACTGCGAAACAAAGCGTCTTCCACTTTCTAAGTCCAGATGTAATCGGAGCACTGGTCTAGTCTGATGTTCTCCAGGTTCTTCTGTAGAACGTCTTAACTGTTGTCATTTGTGTGCAAGCTTAACAGTAGGGTTTGATCTCATGAGCCTTCTGAATTTACAGGAGTTTGACCTTGATATCTAAGTCTGTCACTTTAATTAATTAAGTTTAAAAAAAAAAGTCAGCCACTTCCGTTTGAAAGGTATCGACTATATTATTAAAGAGAGAACCCCAACAATCTTTCCTATGAACAAGCAAAGGTGGAAAGGAAGAACCCTTTTAAAGGAAGAGACCAGGATCAGCCATCTACCTCAACCAGTTGAGAGGTGAGGAGACAGAAAAGTGTGAGGAGCACCACGGACAACAAAAAACCTCTCTGTAGTTTGTAAACAGGTTGATACAGCGCTTTTACCAGGGACTACTTTTAACGGTGGATTAGCACACATTCTTGAATGTGGCAGCAGGATGACTCATGTTGAGTCCATGTGTGTGTTCATTATAATAAAGAACATGTCACCCAGTGCAACATCTGCAACACTGATGTGTTTTCAATAGTTTTGGACAACAATGGATCTCTGTGGCTTTGTCACACAGGCGATATCCATTTAATCGCATCAGTTTGCTGATGGCTTTAGTTATGTTGCATGACTTTCTGACCATAAGAAAAATACAAAACATTTCTACATGTCACCTGGAAATCAGTATAGTTCACAAACTAACTTCTTTATTTTAAACTTATATCAGTTTCTAATATGAATTAAAAAAAATCTTTTATTATATTTATATCAATCAAATGGATGAATTTCATGACGGCCAACCCACCGAGGTAACAGGATACGAGTTGGTAAAAAAAATACTTTTATTGCTTTGATTTATTACTAATTAGAGTACTTATTTCTTTTTTACTGTCTGTTTATATTAGGACATTTTATGGTATCATTTCACTTTACATGAAACGAACAGTGTAATCGTAAAGAACTCATCCTTCCTTTCTTTCCTTACATGTTGTAATTCTGTCTTTGCCCTGTTGAGGGCATCCTCACCCTTTCTGTTATACTAAGGAGCCCCATCGCTCCTATCGCTCCCATCTCACATGCATCATTCCCATCAATGTTTTTTTTATTATTAATTTTCCTTTTTCCCAGTTTTCCAGACTCCCTGTTTTCACGAGTGTGTGTGTTTGTGTGTGATTGTGTTTCAGGTTCATATCTGCATGTCTGACATGTATATTTACACTTTCTTCTTTTTTTGGATCCAAACTGTATCTCCTTGTTTTTCATGTTGGTTTCAGGGAAATACTGTATGGTGCGTGTGTGTGTGTGTTCTTTGCTGAATCCTATCCATCTGTCTACCACACACACACACATGTACATGCACACACACATGACAGCACAACAACTGACAATTATCTTAATGCCCATATGTTTAATTGTGGGATTTCTAATTCCCAGAGCACCAAGTAGCTTCCAGCAGGGACTCACTGTTTTGGCATGAGATGAGCTTTTTTTTTTAAGTGCGTGTATGTGTGTGAGTGTGTGTGCGTGTGTTTGTGTGTGATGCCAGCTTTCTCGTGGCATCCTGTGGTTCTGGTGTCTTTCTCACCCTCCCTTCCCTGAGCTTTGTTTTACTTTGAACATTTCAGCAGGGCACAATGATGTGTGCTGTAAAACGGTCCGATATGAATGTCCAGTACAGACCTTACACACCAATCAAAGCTCAGCGGCAGCTCAAACTTTCCTCAGACACTCTGTTATACTGAGCCTGTTCTGTGCTGCAGCCTGACAAAGGTGTTTATCGAGTGGATATGTTACCCTGACCAATCAGCAACCAGTGGCGTATCCACTTGGCTGATGTCATCTTCAGTTTGGATGTATGTATTAGTGGTTCAGGGCCACCGTCTTATGTAGTGGTTTATAAATGTAATATTGACTTGCGCTGATTCCATAATGAGGGGTTTAGATGAAGAAACCATTCTCACCTGGCTTGTTCTCATCCTTCATCCATTTTATTCATATACTTTCGTTGCAGTTTAATAGTTTTAACGTTTCCCTAAATGCATGTGTTAATGGTCCTCTGTGTGCACGGCACTCATGCAAAGGTGGTAAACTTGGTATCCCTGGGCCATGCTACATATATAAAGGCTGAATGAATTAGAGTTTTTCTGTGGTGTTGCTCGTAGCAGCTAATGAAGCGTTGATTCGCTGGTTTCACGCTGAGATGAAGAGCAGGCTGCACAAGTCTGGTGAGCTTTTCTTTTTCTTTCTCAAACTTTTCCAAAGACAAAAGGCTAAAAGTGAAGTCACTTTAGGCGATTTATCATGCTGCTCACTCTGGGGTTTACACATTTTTCACATATGCATTCCTCCCTGAGACCAGGAAATGGACTTTGATGTGTAAACCCCCCCCCCCATACAAAACTCTGAGCTGCTGATAAGCTCAGCATCAGCTGGCCCAGGCAGGTCCCTTCTTGTGTCACTTCAGCTTTTGTAAGAACATATATGCAGCGTGAAATCGGCGCTCCTAAAAGCCTTCATGATCAGTTGGTGCACCGCGTGTTTCAGCTGGTATTAGTGTAAAAAACACCCGACGCTCAACAAAAGCAGGACCGGGACCCCAACTGGGAAAGTGAAAGCACATTGACAACTTTGTAGTCACTTCGTGGAACATTTAGGTAAGCTAAGAAATGCTGCATTGGTAAACAGACATCATGTTATGTGTTGTTTTCCAGTCTATATGCATCAGCCATCCATTCACATATACATGCATACAGAGCTTTATCAATCACGGAGCAACCTGGAATTTATTGCCCTGTGAAATTTGGACATGCACGCTGTTGCAAACATTTACTAAAGTCCAATAGAAGCTGCTTTCACAAATTAACTCTGTGACAATTTGAGGACAAGTCAGGACATTTTGCGCATGCAGCACATGGCAGGGACCTGTCTGCTTCAAACGGCACTGCACGCCTGGACGTGCTCCATGTGGTTTAGGTGAGGGGAGCTGCCTGAGGTGCAGGAGGAAGAACATACGATCCCCGCTCACTAGAGGAAAATTTACCAGACAATTAAATTTGATTTTCGCGTATCAGCACAATCTGATGTCACATGGGCTTCTTACTGGGGAGCCTGCAGGGGAAAGATCATATCTGTTGGGGAATATCTAGAAAGATTCTGGATTTTAGTGCATGTTTGAAGAGTACAGAGTATTTGGATTGTGCATATGTAAGTACAAAACTAATGTATTTTTTATTGTTTTTCAATTTTAAACAGGTACCCAATGACATCACACTTCAGCTTCTAGCACTTTTAAAGATGATGAGGTCTTTGGTTTTACTTTCAGAAAATCAGCTTTTATCTAGATCACATCTCGTAGCGGTGCAGTTATGTTTTGACATATATTTTAAATGTCTTATATGCTGTGCTTCACTAGTTCAGCTTTTATGTATCCGAGGATAACCATAGTGTAAATAAGGTTGTTTGAAAACCAAATCCCTCTGTCTGCCTGGTAATCCAGCTGGCTGACAGCGAGGTCTTGCCCACCACATGCCAAACTCCCCTCTCGCTCCGTGCAAATATCACAAAATGTCGACGGGCTTGTTGGCATGGGTGTGTGTTTCAAACTAAGCGCCCTCCATCTATCCGTCCATACGTCTGCTTGCTCCCTTATTTATTGTTTGCCTCTCGTCTGTCTTTTCTTTTCCGTTCTCTGCCTTTCATCACTGCCTGGATTCCCAAATGTAAAATGGCAGCAGAGAGAGAGACGGAGAGGGTTTCGTACATTTTTAATGGAGGGCTTTTATATTTCAACAAGCCTTCCCTGTCTCTTCCTTAATTTAGTTCAATGAGGAGAGAAGATGAGGAGACAGATGGAGGAGAAAAATATAAATAAATTTCACATGAACTGATCTGCTGCTGGTGTAAACCCGATAGATACCACAAGGTGCAGCCACACCCACTTAGGTTTAAACATGATATCAGCTTTTCAACAAACGGAGACGTCAGATTGTCCTTGAAGGCAACACGGAGACTTTTTAAAAACAGTCACGAATTCATTAACATGTCACAACTGCAAATTAATTTTTCAGTTTTTACATAATAATGTAACTTTGATTAAACGTAAAAATAAAAAAATATACCTCTGTAGGCTTGTTTCTGTCCGGAAGAAAGGAAGTCTTTATAAATGTAATGAATATGACTTCAATAACAAAGTTGCCCTTAGGGCACAGAGACAAAAGCCTCCAGACTGGTCGGCAACTTTCTGGCAAACAGTTGCTGGTAGCAGCTAGGTAAAATTAATCAGAAGGAAAAACCTTTAAATGTCTGCAGACACGTTGGAATCTTCCATGCAAACTACAGGTGACTGTGGCAATGTGTGAGCAACCAAAACGATCACAAGAACGTTTCTGTTGTATCTCCCTGTTTGAAGCAGATTCCTCCCAGCAACAGCTGAAACCACTCGGTTACCAAGTGGGGAGTACACATTCTTCCTTAGTGACCAGCGGGCACAAGCGGATCATCCTGTAACCCCGTCTTCCCCAAACTTTTATGTGAATTAAAAAAGAGCAAAGCTTGAAAGCCTTTTCTTCACTGCTTTTATGAAGTCATCACGGTGTCTCCATGAGTCTCTGCTTCGTTTGCTGTGTACAAGCTAAGCAACTACTGCAGCTGCTAAAGCCACGACGTTTATGCAGGAGGAGACCGGCGTGGATAGATCCCTCAACATCCTGTTTCATATATTTTAACAGAAACCCAGACTCCCGAATACCTCCCTAAGAGCTTTTGGTAGATACTAAGGAACTCCTGCTGGTTTACACTGCGTGAGGCTTGTGGTTAATCATTCAGACGTACTGCTGAAGGAAATACAGCAGCAGACTTTGTCACAGGCTGGTAAATGTTCACAGGTTCAAGTTTAATAAGTTCCCAGATTTATTGAAAAAAATTAAACAATAAGCTGATGAATAAGGTTTCAGCCTGACAGCCACGTGTTATTGATACATTTAACCCTAAAACGGGCTCAAAGGAAAACTTTCGGCAAAAAATTACAGTTTAAAAATTCTACATTAGTAATAATATCAGGATATTTTAAAAAAATTAGGTTTTATGTTATGCTAAAATATTTTTATCACTTTTCCAACAACTTTAATTCCGTTCTTTTATTTACTGTACATTTGCAATGAAGCAAGCAAACAGAGTCAGAGACAAACATAAAGGCAAAGGTGCTGAGTAGCTGTCATCTGCAATGCTGCTGAGCAGTGGGATCAGTGCACATGTGTGAATGCGATGATTGCTCAGGAAGAGGAAGGAGAAGAGAAAGAAGAGGATCTCTGGGTCGCGAGATGACACACATTTCTCATGCAGTCGTAAACAGGAGGGACAAGCCTGCCGCTGCTGCTGCCGTCACAAATCCGACAGAAGGAAAATAAACTTTGCATCTCTGTAGATTCGAATATTTCACCCTGCATTAGTTGGATTCCTGCAATTTCCATTTGTCGTTTTCAATTATTGTTGGAAAGCAAAATGAAAACGAACTCTGCAGGGAGAAATTCAGAGCACGGAGCAGGAGAGGAGATAACGTAAACCCGTGTGGTGTCCCAATGTCAGACATGACGGTAACTGCGTCCTCTTATCTTATTTTTGTTACAGTCGTGTTTCATTAGATTTTAGCGACTGAACTACTTGGTTAACCTTTAGTTAAAAAACATTAAAAGGAAAACTCTTCATTTGTTGTTTCTTTATGATAAAAGCGAAAAATAAAAAACAGAAACCGAGAAAACATTTTCCTTTAAATAAAAGAAAGACACTCTCACCTCTGTGACGTGTTTTTAAAGAGATGCTAAACCACAGTGAGAGTAAACCACTCAGTGACAACGCAACACTTTTCTGTAGCTGTGATACACATTTGCTAATGAAACTGTAAATAAACCTGAACGAGCGCACACACTGCTACACACACTGCTACACACACTGGAACATTCAGCACAGCTTCTCCTCTGTGCACACTGAACGTCTGACAGAAAGCACCTGCAACATCAACACACACACACACCCACACACACACACACACACACACACACACACACACACAGACCGCTGTTGACGTTGGACTTCCATGGGGAAAAGTACAGTGACATTTTCCAGTGGTGTAACATTCATGCATTTTTCCATTTAATGAATGG
Source organism: Hemichromis elongatus (assembly GCA_015108515.1). Taxonomy (NCBI): domain Eukaryota; kingdom Metazoa; phylum Chordata; class Actinopteri; order Cichliformes; family Cichlidae; genus Hemichromis; species Hemichromis elongatus. The sequence goes on from VUQR01011605.1 coordinate 23,637, forward strand.
GCCGAAGGACGACAGACTCCTCGTCATTTAAAATGTCATTTAAATATTAGACATGAAACAGAGAAAATATGTGGAAAGAAAGGGAATTATGTCATGTGGAAAAATGTTGTTCTTGTTATTTTTTCCTCCTTTGGAGCAGATTCCATCTGGATGATCTCTTTTTTCTGTTTGAAACGTAACCTCCAGACTTTTTACTTGTAATCTAAAATACTTTACCAGCAGATACATTACAAATGAATATTTGAGTAAACATTTAACAGTTACTGTGTTTAAATCTGAGAGTGCAGCTTCACAGCTGCAGTCTGTGTATTTATCCACATGTATGTAAGATATCAGCTCTGAATCTATGACAGCACCTTGTTTTTGCAAAGATGTCCATGCTATCTTTTTTAATGAATATTTTTTAAAACATGTCTTCTTTTTCATTAATTTATATTTATACAGATAAATATATATTTGAATATGCATGCTGATAAGTTTCATTTTTTATACATTTACTATTTGTCAATATTAAGCATACTTGCTGTGTTCCTATTACTTATTTGCAATATGAGTATTTATTAAAGAATAAAAAAATTAGATTGTTGTCGCATTTGGACTTCCATATGAACATAGATGTGATTTATGCACGTTCCATTGCTTCTGCTTCAAAACTATGTTGTATCAAGCCATTATCCAGGTTGTTACAGTTTATTTATCTAATTATCTTCATGGACAAGAGGCTGAACACAAACGCCCAGTGATCATAACCTAATTCTCTCATAAATATTCATAACACACTGCAGAGCTCTTGAACAGAACGCAAAGGTAAAGTGTTTTAACCCAACTATATGACCATATTTTAACTCATATTAGTGTACTTTAGGAATGTGTACGCAGGGAGGAAACCTAGCTATGTTTGTTTAAAATTCATGGTAACCATATTTAAAGCGTTTAAACATTTTTTCTTCCCATTTCTGGTTGTTTGCTGTTTTTACACCTATTTTGAGTCATTGTGGCCAGTAGTATGCGGCCACTTGCATATTACAATTCTACTCTATATTATAACTGAAAATGCCATTAAAACCAGCCACATTAATCTGCTCCAGCCTCGAATCTTCCGTGAAGGCTTTCCACAAAAGATTTTTAGGCCACGGGGATTTGTTGGAAGCATACCATTGTCTAAAAAATCACAGCATGCCTTAACATGGAGATTGTAACTACTATTGTATGGAGGTAAATGGGGCAGTAGATTTCTATGAGCTTATATGAATGAATTTAGTGTTGCAGAGTATTAGAAGACATTAATGTGTTTCACAGCACTGACGCAGATTACGATCCATTTCACTTTACTGTAACCCTGCTTAATGGAGGGAGGCAGACAGGCTTTTCTCTCTTAACCTTTCCCCTCTTTTTAGAGACACCCTCCAAACTGAGCCAGGATGCAGTAAAATAATGAGCGTGACTTAAACACATCACCGGCAGGCAGACTGCAGAACAGAAACAAACTCTAAAATCTTCAGTGAGAGTCTGGGGAGCACAGTCTTTTCTTCCTCTTCAATTTGTTTTAAATCAGATCACATTTCATTAAATGTCACATCACTTTGCTGCTCATCTGCTTTGTTGGCAGCATGCAATGGTGGGATCAAGCTACTTTGATATCAGCCCAGTGATGGTCCAAGATCATTTAAGTGTCACTTGAATAACAGCATGCCTAAACGACAGAAGGGAAAATGTTGGAACCCATGAGCTAACTTCTGTCTTTACATATTTTAGTTTGTGTGCACGATGCACTAATGCTTATGTACTGTATATGTCTCTCTCTCACATCAGTCTACCACCTGTTTTCCCAGAGTTATGACCTCAGCTTGCAGGCGTCTCTGCCTAAGACTGCCAAACTACATACAGCTGTGAGTATGTGTGTGCAGCACGAGAGAAGGACAAGTAAGTACATCTAGACAGCAGCATCACAACAAAAAGGACAGAAAAATACAAAGTAAAATAAGACAAAGGTGTGTGTGTGTGTGTGTGTGTTTGTGTTCGGGAAAGAAATCATTAAAAACAGACAAGAAACAGAGTAGTCACATCTGTAGGGGAGTTAATGGGGGAAAAAACAATGAGAAACAAAGAGAGAAAACAGAAGAGGAGGGGGGACTAGGAAAAGAAAGACAGGAAAGGGAAGAAAAAAATTAGGAAAAGGGTGGGAAGGGGAAGGAAGAAAGGTAGGAAAGGAGCGAGAGTGCATGCATGCATACAGAAAAAGCAGTCACAGTCTCCGTGCAAAGACAATGGAGTCATTTTGGAGGTGACATCACCCCTTCCTTTCTCTTTTTATTTGTAGTTTCCACTTGTTTCCTTTTTTCCCTGCATTTCTATGGAGTCACTTCCTTTTACACTTCCTGTTTATACCGTACAAACACCAATACATTTTCACAATGTCCTTGAGGTTAATTTTTCAGAACGTTCATTAAATTAAATTATGAGTACATGGAGTTTATTTGTCCAAACCTGCGACCATATCCATGAACTATATTGTATGGCAAGCTGAGGTGTTTACAGAGAAGCCTGGTTTTATTACACAGATCACAGTTTTCCCCTCCTAGGTCACGGCCTTTGTCAAGCCACGCTTTTAGTTGCTTAAAATGAATCCAGCATTGATTAAATCTGCATTTTGCTGCTGTGATGTCCACAAGGTGTCCTTGGCATCTGACGCAGTGATGTCTTATTTTAAGAGACACTTTTCAGAAGCCAACCAGTCCACATGTGGAGTTTAAAGGCTTCATCAGCCAGAGACCTGGATTTTGAACTTTCAGGACTGTGTTGTGAAGTCAGAAGTTATCTTATATGAATGAAAAGTGAAGTACTAAGTTAGAAACTAGCAACACTAGAAAGCTTGATTAGCAAGCTGCAAGACCTGGTTTTGTACCAGGCTGAAAATTTGGCTCCGGTCTGAAGGCAGCCTCGTGAGGACAGCTGAGGAACTGCAGTATTATTGACTTCATTTTTCAGTTCTTGGTTTCATGCTCTCCTTGCACTTTGTTTTCCTATCTTTTCTTTTTCTGTTCTAGTTTTCTCTCACTTTTTACTTTTGCTGACTCAGCTGTTAGCTTTACGCACCAAAAACCTGGTAAACTTTAAAGAAAGATTGAGGCTTGGATTTATATTTGCCTCTGGAAACATTAGCACCATTAAATAAATGTATCTAGTACACTGAAATGTGACGCTAAGGGGTTCTTTACAAGCTTTTGAGTGAGAGACCTGTCATGGTACCCAAACACACTGTGCATATCTGTAAGACACCAGCAGCTTTGACAAAATGCCAGAATTTGACACCATGGAAATAAAAATGGGCTGAAAGTTTGAGTGAAGGCTTAGATCGATGTTGAAGATCGCACTCATCACACAGGTAGCTGAAAGAGATTTTTAAGCCAGCTGACTGCTCAAATAGCCATAATTACTAACTACTTTAACCTTTTCTCATAATTAAAAGATCTAGATTCTCATAATTATAAGTTAACATCTTATAAAAAAACGTCTCATTTTATCTTCCTTCGCTTCTGCAGAAATATCCAATGAGTTTGGGGGTCCCCATGATGTGATGTGACCCAGTCAGACAGAGTGTGGTGTGTGCAGCTACAGAGCTGTTGTGTTTTCACTCTGACATTAATGACTCTTTTTTTTTTCTATCAACCAATAATCCAAAGCCTGAATAAACACACACACATGGGTCCTAATGACAACACAGGGACTCATTTATGAGCTTCTGTGTGCATGTGCGTTTTAAAGAGCCCAAAAGTAAACACTGTTTCAGCACTCATCCATCACTTCATTTTCATTCTCTTTTTCCACCGCCTGCTTACATAGCAAAACAAATCCCAAATGTATTTGGAGCACTTTGGCTATTAATCCCAAAGTAGTTAAGAAAAATATTAACCTTAACAAGAAGTAAATGCCAAATGTTTTTCTGGGCTGAAATTTCAAATCACTTCATGAAGCATAATGCCCAGTTTGTATCTGGGGACGTCCAAAGACCAAAGAGGTGCTCAGATTGATCTCCAGATGAAATGGAAAAGTAGTTTGCAAGCATTTCCCTTTATTTCAAACGCATGTTTTCATGTCTCACTCGTCTAACAGAAACTTTTTAAATGTTCTCAGAGTTTAAAATCTGGATATTAGCCAAAGTCAGTGAGTAGAAGTCCTTAAGCTTCCTATTAATCTGCAGGATTTACCATCATTACATCATCAAGATCCCATTGACTGGCTGCCGAAATCAGAATACCAAACTGACTGATTTGGTTTTATTTTGGTAAAAACAATTCGATGAAAGTATTTGCATAACGCTAAAACCTACCTGTCATTTTTTTCCACAAACACTTTGCCCAAAACTAGTTTCTAAACCTGAACCAAGTTTGGTCCCAGTCCTAAGTTCAACCAGGGAGACATGCCCAGTAGATCAGCAGAGATGCTAAAATTTCTCTGCACAGCTTCAAAACGACACATCCTAATTTGACTCCTTATTAAACACTTAGAGCTTTATTAGAAGCATTTGTGCGTAATCTAGTTCAGCAGCGCTGCGCTAGGGTTCGCCCTTCTCATGTGATGGATGAAGTGTCTGAAACAATTTGGTACACCAGCTGTAACGTCACAGAATAGAATCAAAACTTTCCGTTTAAGCTTCATAAAAACAGAGGTTGTGCTGTTAAAACGGGCCGCCCGGGTGTTCCTAATAAAACACACGGTGAGACTAAAGAAGCAGGAAGGACAAATAAAAATACCACTGTACGCAGGAAGACCGACAAGACTGGAGGACACCTATGAAACTCTGAGCTGCAGGATAGGGAGACAGCTGGACAGACATGCGTGAGAAGAAGATGATCTGTGAGGGAGCGGGCCAGCACACACACCAACGCACACAAACACGCCCTTCAACCACAGGTGCTCTCCATTTAGAAAACAACACTTCAAAGTAAATACTTTAACAAAGAACAGAGACAGAGGGACAAAGCTCCTGAACTACTGTAGTGGGAACACAGTGAAGTGCTGCTGGCATCCCCTACAGCCTGCTGTGCTCATTACAGCCACAACAAAACATTGTTTGATCAAAAAGACTGCCAAAAAAACAGGCCTGCAACTGAGGAGTATTTGCAAACTTTGAAAACTAAAACATGATGTCTTCAAATATCTTATTTGTTCCTCACATAATACATAAGTACAACTATGACGGTTTCAAAATGGTTTCTATTAGGTTTAGAGTTCGTTTTGTGGAATCTCCTCAAGGCGAAGAGGATGAGGTGGTCCTCAAAAACGCTGAAATCTGTTTGTGGAAGCCAGCCGAGGAGCAGCCAATGGGAAGAAAGGGAGCTTATAAGAAGGGAGTTTTACAGGGACAGTTTGTGTCATAAACACTTAAAACAGCATAAAGGGCTATCCTTAGATGGGTAAGGACTTTTTAAAATTTTGAATCATGCAAAGTCTAAATATAACAATATGGAGCTGGAAATGTACATAATTTGACTTTAAAGGTATTATTGTAAATATATGCCATATGGTGTCCAAGTGGACTCAACATAAGCTGAAAAAGGGTACCTTTTTGTAATTCCAATTTGTCCCAAAGGATGGCGCAGTTCCTGAAGTCCTTATTTACCCATTTAAGTCATTGAGAGCACATATTTATTGTAAATAAAAAATATAGAGGAAGCTGACAAAGCCTGTTGAAGGCTACGGTGCTAGCAAATTTATATGCGAGTTAAAAGGCAGTGCACGCACAAAATCAAGGTAAACAATGCTCCCTAGTGGTGAAGGTTTTTGTTCAAGTCTGCAGAGGGTGATTACAAAAAGCACCTTTAATGTGGTTTCTAGTGACAGAAAGCTTGAGCTAACACATAGAAAATGAGCTTTAAGACGTAAATAATGCAGGTCTGGCTGAAGATGTACAAGCATCTGGATTTGTTTATACTGTTCGTGTATTTTATAATGCGCTTTCTCTCACCCTCCTACATCTCCTTATGTCACACAGCTGTTTTGTTCTTTATGTTTATTGTTTCAAGTTAAAAAAGGGCCCCAAAGTCTTAAATGTGGAAAACATTACTGCTGTCTCACTTCATGTTTTCAGTTTAACCCTCCTCTCCATTCATGTTTGCTCTCATCTCCTCCTCACATTTTTTCAGTTGTGTGAAGTTTCACATTTTCTAAGTGACTTTTAAATATACAAATCTGGTTTAATTAACAGTACAAAGGAAAGGCTGTTTTCAAGTTTTATTTTTAGAGTCCTAGGAGCATGAATCAAGTTTCATCAAGTATCTTGTAAGCATGTTTTTTAAAGTATCACATGCCTCTGATTATCTGTCTTAAAGTAAGAGAATTTCCGGCAGTTCGTAAGATATTTTCTTTTACTTGTAGACTAAAACCTTTGGTGAAGTTACAGGACATTCAAACAATGCTTTCTTTTTAAGTCCTACAGGACTTGTAGGACAATGTCCCTGGTCCTACTCAGCGTGACATCACCACAGCATAGTCAGAGTAACTCAGGTCCTACCATGAGGGAGTGTCTGTTAGCCGATAGCAGCCCAGTTCCATATCCGCTTCCCAGAGCACCCATGGCGCCGTTGTGCGTGTGTGCGGCCCCGATGAGGCTGTGCATGTCGCCGTGACCGCTGGCCATACCTGTCGACGGCCCCACCGCGTGGCTCCGCAGAACGTGAATGGCATCGTCCAAACGCTCCAGGCGGTCCTCGATGCGACTTTGCTGCAGAGTGAAAACAAAGAGATTATAAACCTGCTACAGGTTCCTTTAAAGTGTTTGCTTTTTGTGCAGAACATCTCAGAACCTTGTGAAACAAAACTGCTTTCTACCACCTGTGATGGGTAATTAGGAGAAATTGGAAAAATAGTGTATCTATGTGCTCACCAGAGAGTGCAGTGGAGCCTCGTAGTTTGGCGATGACGCTCCCTGCCCGCCGTTCCTCGACCACACGGCTGAACTGGCAGCTAGGAAAGAGAAGATAAGGACATATGGTATTGAGATGGAGAGGTCATAGGCAGATTGAAAGCAAGGGCAACATGAGATGATTCAGACCAGAGGTGGATATGAGTAGGTGATCGGGATGGGGATTCAACTTCAGCTAACATGTCTTCATTTGTATGTGTTCTTTGATAGACCTAGTGCATGCTGGGATACACTACATCCCCCATGACCCTGCAGAAAATGGCTGGATGTCCGTGTGGAATAGCGCCAAAACCTCCTCTGCTTTTATATGCCAAACACAGAAGCCACTCGACGTGAAGCGCCAAATGCCAGACAAAACGTCTTTACACACGAGGAGACCCTTTAATCGTATCCACTCGTGGTGCTTAGACATAATAGGCCCAGAGATGAGGAAGTAGAGACAAAAACAAACCAACTCATATCTCATAGCAAAAATGCTAATATCAGGCTTTTGTCTTTGAAAAGGTACAAGTGGTTGATTAGCATGGGCCCTCTGCAGAATAAACAAGCTTTGTGTTCCTGCTCGTCTCTGCTTTTGTGTTGGATTTCACTCCGAAGGGCCGCATCTGAATCGACAGGTCTCATTAACTGGTAGGCAGAGGAGACACAGCGACTTTTGCGAATTTACATTAATATGAGTTTCTGAGAGACCACAGCCCAGTATGTGTAGTTCTTTTAACAGATGACAGAAGAGACAGAAATGGGCTGTGGCTGGATGAGCACGTTAGCCATCTAGGAACATGCAAGCGCTGGAAGAAACTGGTCTCACAGAAATGAAAACCACCTTCACCATCATTTTATTGCATTTACCATATTTTTTGGACCATAAGGTGCACCGGATTATAAGGCACATTAAGCAAAACAAAACAGTCCAGATAAGTCAAACTTTACTCAACTCGGTCTTCTTGCTTCCTCCACTTCTGTACCATTGATTCATTAATGTTGAATCCTCTCACAGCTGCTCTATTCCCATGTTGTTGCAGTATATGAATGACTAACCTGGTATTGTGGATGGATTATCTCAGTTGTTCTCCTGACTGAAGTTTAGTCCATTTACAGCATCCTGCCATGCGACTGTATTTGTCCCTAACCATCAGGAACCCTCACGTTAACTTTGATCAAGTGTAAAAAAGTTAGCGTTCATCCTCCTTTACTGTGTTTAAAATGATAAATGGTCTGTATTTATATAGCGCTTTACTAGTCCCTAAGGATCCCAAAGCGCTTTACATTTCAGTAATCCACCCATTCACTCACTGGTGATGGCAAGCTACATTGTAGCCACAGCTGCCCTGGGGCGCACTGACAGAGGCGGGGACACTGGGGGGCGCCACCAAGACCACCACCAGTAGGTAGTAACATAGCTGTGTTGCTAGCAATCATGTAGCACATCATTTAGTCCAACTTCAGTATCCCTACAAACGTCACTGCTGTTTAGTTTGTTTGTTTTTCAGCAATCTCTCAGTCAGAACATGCTATATCATGTTTAGTTGGAAACTAGCGAGCTAACTTCCTGCTAACTTCTAACTCCATTAAATGTAAAAAATTCTGTTTTCATAAATGCCTGCATGTTAAATGTAATTGCTACACCTGGTAAAGCAGCAACGCTGATCATTTTATTACAGACGAAAGTTTTTAACTCTCAGTGATGCTGCAGTGTTCGTTTGACTTTGGCACCTGAAGTAGACGGAGTTTTGGACCCAGATTACTCTGAGTCCGCGAGGCTCCTGACTACGGTAGCTGTAATGCTCCAACAATCCATCAAGCGGTGTGGCTTCGTAGCTTACTGAAGTCGTACTAAAAAATTTTTGATAGATTTTTGAGCGCTGTGTACCGCATAAAATCGGTTCGAGGTCAGGAAGCACAACCAGAAAACATACATAAGGCGCACCAGATTATATGGTGCACTGATGATTTTTGAGAAAATTAAAGGATTTTAAGTGTCCTTGTAGTCCGAAAAGCATGGTAGTCACAAATGTGAGATGTCAGCTCGGTTAGTTGCTTTAACCTTTTTTAGCCTAACATACAACACGTCCATGAGAGTTTATCTTTACATTTTTACATGTTGTAGTTGCTATGCATCAACACAACCATTATATCACAAAATTATATAATGTGTATGTAATCCAGTTTCCTGTTAAAGGAAACAGGATCTTTAGAGCAGAATTTTGAACAAATCAGCCACTATTGTTTTCTACAGGTCAGATTTGGATGTTTTATTGAATCTGACCAAGTTTTTGCGTTACCCAAGTCTAACCAAGCAATGATAATCTTGTCATATGGGCTTTAATTACTCCTGAAACAGTGTAGTGGTCAATACAGTTGTCTGTCACATTTTTTGTCTTACTGACCACTCAAAGCTGTGGTTATCTCATATCTGCACCAATGGTCAATTTGGCACGAGAAAAACCTCAGGAAGGTTAGCGCGTTCTTACAACGCTAACCTCGCCTCCCAAAGACGGAGTAGAATGAAACTTGTCTAATTAATTTCAATGTCCTTCATTTACCTTAAATAAAAAGGACATGAAAACCTTAAGAAAGGTTAGGGTAGATATGCATGCATCTTTTCTTTTTAACTGTATAAATTCTGAAAAGTACTTTAAATACATTTAAATAAAAGTCAATATAAAAATAGATAGTAAGCGTCAACAGATTTCCGGATTCCCTGCTCCCAAGAACCTGTTTGCTTCAACAGGAAACTGGATTACAAGATGATGGCTAGTAATGAACAGAAGTTCTAGTAACACAGTTGGTCCACTAGGCAAAAATCTACCTTGAAGTCATGTGGGAACATGGAGGGACTAAACCGCTAACTAACAACCTGGTCTATCGTCTGCACCACGACAAACTAATGACATTTATGGCTAACGGTGCGTACACACCAAACACAATAAGCGACCACAGCTGCAGGTTTACATGTAAAGTCAATGGAGGAGTGCGATGAATGTGATCCATGTCGTTTTGATAACTTTCACGTCCAATAGAAAAAACAGCATAAAAAACACCCATAACTACGACCCTCATTCGGAAATAGCCCCGGGAGGGAAAAAGGTGCACAAAAGTGGCGCGCAGATGAAGAAAAAACACGGCGTAATAATACTTTTACGTTTCAAAATCTACGAAGGTTTGCACTTTGAGAATCAACTTGTGAGAACTGTGAGTAATGTTCAAGCGTGTGGGAGGGGCTAGTTATTCTGCTGCAATAAATGAGGGACCACTGTATATAATTTCTCTATGACTATTGTTTTAACAAACTACTTCCTCCCACATTTCTGCTTCACGCGTGTGAAAATTGCATATTTTAATGCGCGACCAGTTCGCGTTGGATGCGCTTCGAGGTGCGAATGTGCAAGCGACCAGCTGGGGGCGTGTGGCGCTTTTTGGTCGCTTCTATCGCGTTCAGTGTATAAGACTCACAAACCTTGTTAACGCAGATCAGAACTGAGTGTTGTCGCTATAATGCTCAGTTCCCCTTTTCTTTCCTTAAACAACTAAAGAATTTACCTAAACGTTTGAAATCTGCTTTAAGAACTTATAATTTTACCGTTCATGCTAATCTATAATGGTCGAACCTGCCCATGTTGGAACCTGACCAGGCCGTTAAAGATCCCTTCTTTCCTCCTCCCTTCACTATCTCTCCTCCTCCTCCTGCGTTTGTTTCATCTCTCTTCTTTTATTCCCCCTTCTCTCTCCTCGAACCCCTTCCATTCCCCTTTCTGCCCTCACCGCCGATCTCTTCCGTGTAACTCTGATCTCATCTCATTAGCACGTTTTTTTTTCATTGTCTTCCCACTTTGTCTCGCAGTCGTTTCTCTCCCCTCTCCTTTATTCATATTACATGCTCATTTCCATATGCTAATTAATGAATAATCACCTGGGTACATTCATGTGCAAATACAAATATATGTATTAAACGGCAGGGTAAATTATTCCGAGTCCAATGCTGTAAAACACCCTTGCAGAATTAGCCTTGGATATCAATTTGCATGTAGTTTGCTCTAATAGGCTTCATTTCTAATTTGTAAAAAGTGGAGTAACTCTGACACAATGATAAACACCAATTATAGTTTAGCAGGCAATATCCTAGACAGCTACAATGACGAAGAGAAGGAGGAGGAGGAGGAGGAGGAGGAAGAGAGGAGGGGGGCTGTGTTTGCAGAGCCGGTAGGTTTGTGAACGATTTGTCGAAGTGGTGCTCGTAATTAAAGCTATCAGTCACAAGGCGCGGCGCAGAACTATCAAACGGTGTGTGTAGCAGCGACAATTAGAGACAAATTCGACACAACTATTATTAGGAAAAGTCATTTTTCACTTTAAGGAGCGGCTAGAGTTTACAGCATCCGCACAGAGAAGGAGTAATTGGTGGAAATGGGAGCGAGGGGGGGGGGGTGCAAAGAGGAGACAGCAATTATTAAAGCCTTATTATGGCTTTGTCTTATGACGAGAAACTGCACTTTTGATAAGGAGAAAAATCCCTAGGTTATTCAGGTAAATATGTAGTTTCAGTTACTGTTTTAAATGTTTTAAATACCTCTTGGATAACTTAATATTCTCCTCGTCCCCAGATCTGTATTTAAAGTTTCAGGCCAGTCAAAACAAGCCAGTGATGTTAACTTCAATATAAGGTGCTTTGAAACTTTAAGTCAGAAGCATCTTTGGGCCAGTGCAAAACTTTTTAGAGAATCTACACAAGGTAAGGTCAAGGGGTTCGTTAAATAATGGTTAAACTCTAGTTTATTTGGTTATTTGAGTGTCAGGTTCCAATAATCGTATAAATAACACATAATGTTGGTAGTTCATTAAAATGTGTTATTTCTGTAGATGATACACATTCATCTTATAATGGGAGAATGGAAATGCCAATGAGAAAGAAGATGAAAAATGAGTAAAATCCTTAATATGATTATTCGTTAATAATTTTAAAGAGTTTAAAGAGAAATATTTGTAGCTTCTGTGAATATTTGTTACTATGTGCAAGTGTGGGGTTCGACTTTAAGGAAAAAAATAAATTCAATAGTTTTATCACAAAAAAGAGTCACGCATTCTTAACAAGGCTGTTTACTGCAATCATACTGAACCACCATCTCCAAAGTCTCACTATATCAGTTGCTTTCAAACTGTGTACAGAGAAAATAAGATTTCTTTGTAATTTCACTGTAGAAAAGCTAAAAAAAAAAAAAAAGTATGTCTATTGTTGGTTTTAGATTATGGAAAAATGCTCGCATGAGTACAAAGATGTGTAATTCACTTTTTGTTTCCCAAACCTACAAATATGTTTTGAAGCTTGAGTTTGCTGTTGTTTTCTTTTTGTGTTTGGAGAGTAAAGCTTTAATGAATGAAAGCCAGCGATATAACAAGCACTGATTCTGCCTGAGCCAACACTGTGAACTTTATATGTGTTACGCTCTGTGTAATATGTGATGACACAACAAATGACAAAGTCTCAGATTAGTCTTAAATCATGCGAAAAAAGTATTTTTTTTAAAAAAAAAATACAATTAAATCCTGTTAATGCATTGGAGTGTATTTTTTTTTACAGCATTATAGAATATATTTTATTATTTGGCCAACAAAGGGACTCAAAAGAAAAGTGAAAGTGAAAGTTGTATATTTGTTAGTGTTGTGACGTCTGTTTGTGATTTGGTTTCCAGTGTTTAGTTAGCAGTGGGCATCCATGACCAGGACTACTGCAGCGGTTAATGCGACTAAAGTACAAAGAGTAGCAAAATTCAAAGATATTTTGTTGTTCTAGTTTAAGACAGTCAAAGGAACGAATTAAGGCTTCAGAAATGAGAATGTGCGCGATTAGACTATTTTACTGCAATTTATAATAATAAGAAAAATTGCAACATAGCATGTTTCCTTCAGGCAAACTGAAAGGGTCTCAATGGTCGAGTTAGCCAAGTTCAAGTCAAGTTACAAATCACCAAAGAGGCAGGTCAAAAGTCACGTGTGACGGGTTCAAGTCAAAAGTCTAAAGTGTTGAAAAAGCCCAGTGTGATTAATTCCATTCTCACTCGAGTACTAGTCTTATGTTAGCTCTGCATATTTGTGGTGATATATGAGCTGCTGTGCAGTGATTGGACCTTAAGCATCATGTGTATTTACCTGTGAGGGAGGGTGGGGATCCGACCGGGGTGGAGGGATTGGAAGAGAAGCTGTTGTTTGTGTGATCAGGAGAATAGATCTGCAAAAAAAAAACCCAAACCAGTATGACCATCAGAGCTGAAAGTATACAGGATATAGTTAAAGTGGTATTACACATCTAGAAAGGCTTGGAAAGACAGAATTGGGAGGAAAACCATTAAAAAAAATGCGTGTGTGTGTGTGCTGTACTTACCGATGCGAGTGCTTTCCCTAAGGCATCTCCTGTCTGAGAGCTGCTGGCTGCTCCGCTCTGTGCTCGGTTAGCTGTGACACACACACACACACCCCCACACACACACACACACACACACACACACAGGGGAAAAGAGGGATGTATTCTTGTAAATAAGGATGTTGTTAACTACATATTTAATTATTCAGCTCATCCGTTCCACACGTAAACCTTAAAAATATGTTCATTAGAACAGGAAATTATACCTCAAAAATCGCATTTTCTCATTCTCCAAGAGACGCAAGTCTTACACTTTCATTTATGGATCCGCATTTAAATAAGGAGAATCAAAAGCAGACTTTAATAGTAACAGACATTCAACACTGCCATGCATTCGCATTTTAAACGTGTGACGCCATGTGTTTGCGGGGAAACGCTGGACTTTAAATGCAACTAAATCTGTTTCACACACTTGAAGAGCACTGAGGCCAGAGAGGAAGGAAGTGACCTCACAGGACCAGATGAGCGCCCACACACACACACACACACACACGCACACACACACGTATACTGAGGCACAACACTGACATGCTCACAGCTCATCTCTCCTGATAGTAGATCCCAGATGGAAAGTTTACGCTCGCACACACAAGTTAGACACACGCACAGACACGCATGCGCGCAGCAAAAACACATCCTTTCACGGCAAATGAATCCATTACAGAGATTGGCAGCAGTGGACTTCTTTAAGCTGCTAGAAAGAAAAGAGAGAGAGACAGGTAGACAGAACGAGAGACGGGAAGCAGCATATGTTTGGGGGTTAAAGCCTCATGTCTCACTCATGCCACACCACTGGCCTAGTAAACCATCCAAGGGATTACTGTTTGACACACACACGCACACACACACACACACACACACACACACACACAGATCCTCACTTGATGCATAATTCAGAACATATGCAGGAGAAAATCTTTTCATAAACGAGAGCTTATAGCCACAGAGCAGGAGAGCATAGAGAGGATAAAACTAATATTTTTTAAGTTTTGCTTTTTTTGTCCATCACCTCTTTAAAGAAAGATACAAAAAACGAATTTATTTTATAAAACAAATTATGATTAAATCAATATTCATGTTTTTACTTTTGTATCTCTAGTTGTTTGCTGTGAATCAGCTCATTGTACATGCATCTGTGTCCTTTGGAGTTGTAACATTTCCACTTTTAAGCCTGAATTCAGGTGTGCGGGTTGATTTGATGAAAAAATAATACAGTGATCGTACAGATGGACACAGCTGAGGTGAATTCTGTCACAGTGCACATTCCTGTTAGGAACATTTCTTCTTATCGGTTTTAATTACACTTGACATGACTCTTTAGTGTCCACAGCTCAAGGTCTACATAAAGGACATGTCCTTGTTTAGTTGTACAAAAGCAGACTGAGGCAGAAAATCACCTATACACACCCAGCGTCCGTGTTTAAGAGTTCGTGAGTGCACACTTATCATATGTTTACATTTAAACAACAGCAGTATGCTTTTTATTAGGTTCATCTTGTGTTTACACTTATCTGCTCGAACTGTGTCTGTGTGTGTGTGTGTTTGTGTGTGTGTGTGTGAGATGAGGAATGTTGGAGTTGTCTTTCCATGAAAACAAACTTTCAATCTGTTTCTTATTGCTGTTCTATTTGTTCTACGGGACTCAAAGTAAGGGGTCCATATGGCATGCTGTGTGTGTGTGTTTGTGTGCATGCAGTGGTGTGTTACGGTGATGTCAAGGTCAAGCCAAAATGAAGTCCAAGTGTGCTTCTCAGTTTGACTATATTCTGTTTCTGAATCTCTAACAAAAACCTTTAAATCATCTGTGTCTAATCACAGCACGGAGAGTTGTGTCTGATTATGTGGCTGTAAACAAAACCTGCTAATAGGGAAGAACTGTTAACCTCATCTCCTAAGTAGTAACTCCACGTGTTTTTCCATGTAGCGCATAAACAACGTGAACATTTAAGCAAAATTTTAAAATATTACAAAACTGTCTTATATGGAGAATCGTCTATATTGTATTCGTTATGTGACAAAGTTCATTGGAAACACATTTAGGTAGCATCCACATGAAAACACAAAAAGTGCTTTAAAATCTGGACTCTTCACATACAGTGGTCATGTATGCACCTGTGCAAAGAGGAAGCATCGAGAGAGAAAAACAGTAGAACACACACCATCCGTCCACCTTCCTCCATTTATCCAGTGCAAGGCTGCAGAGGTGCTCCATTATGTTGGTTTGCCTTTTAGTGACACAGTCATATGTTTAAAATGAAAATGCATTGTTGCGGTTGGACCTTTGGAGAAGATTGACGCTGCTTCAGTGATTGACGATGGGCGAGTGGGGAGCATCTTTGCTGGTGCAAACATCACAGCAGCAATAAACAATCACTCACAAGGCAGCCTAACTGAGTTCAGATTAGCAATTAGCACAAGCTGAGTAAGCCGTCTGTGCTAGACCTTTTTCTTATACAAAGGCTGATGACTCCCTATAATGACCAACTACTCCTATATTTTGAAACCCAAATGCACAAGCAATTAGCTCCCTCTTTTAGGATATTATCATAACATGATTTGATTGGCTGGTTGCAGCACTGGAGGATTTTAAAAATGTGATTCGATTTGCTGGCGCCTGCTCTGATATTTGAAGTTGCCTTAACTTTTCAGCACAGGCAGCTTGAGCAAAGAAAAGGAAAACGGATCCACAATCCAGCTCAGCAACACATCACATCAAAGCATCTGAAGTAAATGAAAGAATTGAAACCTGAAATGGCTACATGTGACTCCTCCCTAAGCACGAGGACCACCCCCACATCTGTTCCACCGTTTATCCACACACGCATAAACAAAACGCCATTCCAAACCTGAAATGTTCAGTTAGTTAATGCACATAAAATGACCAAATGACCTTTGGAAACTGATTCATATTTAGTGATATTTTATGCAAAACAAACGCCAAATTAATCAGTACCAATGTTAGTGTGTGTACCAATGTTAGTGTGTGTCTCCTATCTAAAGGATGAAGGGCTTGCCACAACTGATGCTGCAAATTTCTGACAGTTTTGTAATTGTTAAAATAATTGAGTATTATGACTAAAAGTATTTAAATTCTATAGAAATAAATAAACAAAAAAATTGTTGTGGGCTTAAAGGATGAATTTGCAAAATAAAAAGTACATGCTTGAAAGCATTTAGTGCACCCAAATCGTCATGTATCATTTTAACACGATCAAAACTGTTACGTTAACAATTTAACTTCGACACACAGCAGAGCTTTTATGTTTTAAAAGTCCCAAGTCAAGAGTCCTGTTCTTTAGGTCAGTCCAGAATTCAAACTGCAAGTCTTGAGTCAGGAAGTCGCCTCTAGAGTCAAGTCCAAGTCAGATCTGAAGTCTACAGCTCTGAAACCCACAAGCAACAAATATTTTTGGACTTTTATATGAAATAGATCCTGTTAGGTTTACGATGTCACTGTTAACGTGAACACTGTCTTAGTTATATTGTATGTGTAAAAATGCTAACAGCTGCTAGTTAGCACTCAATACAAAGTGCATGTACAAATGTCATTAGTGTACACAATCGCACACGTACATGATTTATCTAAAGTGTGCTAAAACATTCTGCTAAACAGGAGAAAATACAAATATTGAACCTCATGGTGGTACTAGAGGAAAGTCAGAGGACTGTTCGCAGGTGTCAGCAGGTTTAATTTCCTGACAACCATCAGTATCTATGGATGAAACTGGATGGCGTTCAGTTAATTCTTACCCTGTGAGCAAGGATGAAGACAGGCATGGATCTGATAACGGAGAATATTTACCAGATTTGGAATATGACAATCACTACTGGAAAGGATGCTGTTTCCTGTGTCGATGACCAAGCAACAGTACTGGGTAACGTCTTTACAAATTTAACAGACTGAAATGTTCACTGAGTGATCAGGACACACGCGTTTAAGTATTATTTAAAGCTAACAGTGACCTTGTCATTTCTTCACACGGGCATCTTACCCATGATGCTGTCTGTTCCGTTGGTAGGGGCAGTGCAAGAGGCGGTGCTGTAGTGATTGGCCCCGCCCCCGCCACCTCCCCCTCTGTGGAAGCTGGACATGGGAGGAAGGCTGGAGTTGATATCTGCAGACGAGTGAGACGGGTAGCTCTGCAAAGAGACGAATGAAAAAAAAAAAGAACCTTTAATATGAAAACTGCTCTGAAACAGGAAAGATTACATTAGACGAGAATAAAAAAACAGAAGGAAGCAGTTACAAACATGAAGCCTGCGCTCTGGATAATTACAGCACTAGAACTGAAATAAAAGAATTACTATCTAATGACACTTGACAGCTTTATGGCTTCACATATGTGTAGAATTTATTACTCTTTCTCATGTGTCCAGATCTGAAAATGTGCACTTCCAGTAAAGCACAATATAGCCAACTAACAATAACTGGAAAAACACAGCATGTTGAATTCATTCAGCAGTCTTTAATATATTAATCACTACTGATAGATTTATGTCATTGATGGATTTTGTTGAGTATAAATCTATGACTAACAGGACTGTAACTATAATTGTAATTTTGGTCATTACAGTTTCAGTTACAGTGGCTTTAAGTTTTGGTTCCATGTAGTTTTCTGTATAAATGTCCAAGAGCCACCATCCAGCTGCCAATAATGACTCAATATTTTCTTTTTCCTGTTGAAGTGTTCACTAAAGACGTGTAACCTTTGAATAAATATTTTTCAGGGTTGTCTTATTTAATTTGAATCTACCAGTTGAATTAAATTCTCCTGCATAATGTAGGTAAGTAGAATAAAAAATCCAGACTCAGGGGTTGCTTCCTGGATTTAGCTGTTAGCTGGATGGCCTCAGTGCAATGCAGCTTCAGAAAATAAATCGGTAAACAAGCACATTCTCTATGTTGTGTGCATGTGTGGACATGATGTGATGGGCAGTTCTGCTCACCAGTCTGTCGTGAGGGTGAATCCCGCAGTAGGAGGAGCTCTGGGCAGCGCCGTGGGCTGAATTCCCGCCCCCTAGCATGCTGCCGTGGTAACCTTGCTGGCTCATACTGCTGCTACTGCTGCTCCAGGGATCGCCGCTGTGGTGACCATCTGATAAAGGCGATGCAGAAAGAAAGAAAGAAAGTTAGGGCTGAGTGGTGTTGTTACAAAATTCAACTCTGATTGATTCTTTTTACAAAACCTTCGGACAAATGAGCAGAGTTTTTAAAAACAAAAATAATTTTATTGGTAAAGCTGCATGCGTTTATCCTTGTAACTACGGGCTTTTGTCCAAGACCAACAAATGCACCAATAGAAAAAGATCATAACAATAACATTCCCCCACAATCTTTCTCTATCTATGCCATTCCAGGAGCAGTTTCGAGGGTGCCTAGGCGCTTGGTCTTCAATTATCCAATCAGCTACTACAGCTCCAGATTTATAGACACGAAGCTTCTTCATCATGCTGCCATATCATAGACTCAGTTAACATCACTCTAGTTTGAGCATTTCAGTAGCTTTTTTGCTATAATCAGCACTGAGTGCTGTGTCAGATTCTCCTCAACTGATATTATTCATCCTTAGGATCCATTTGCCCCTCAACCTTCCACACTACCAGCCTCAGCTGGCTCAGTTCACCTCCAGCAATTATTTGCCATTGACCTCCCGACTAGTCCCGGTTTCTGGCTTCCTCATCAGAAACAATACCGGAAAGAAACTCTAGCCTCAACCTCCACAGACAATCTGACCACCCACCCACACAGCCTTTAACCTTATTCTCTTTGTAACCGTGTAAATAAACAACGTTGCAACAGGATTTTTGGTTCAACTGTAGATCAGAGGAAGTTTGAATCGACCAAGGGGCTTCCAGTTAGTAGAAGACATGCTCCTTCACTGGGGCCGCAGAGGCCCAGAGGTGCACAAGGGGATCCCCCTGAAGGGAAGACTGGACAGATGTCAGTCAATTTCAGTTTTAAGCTTTTTTTTCAATAGGAAAACTTTTTTTTTTTTTTAAACTGCAACTTGTCTAGAAGACCTAATCATGGGAACGAAAAAGTACCACACAATTTCTGATATTTGAAAGGATCTTATAATCAGATGCATCGATTAATCATGCTACTGAACTAATATGTCTATTTTTCTAATTTATTATCTTGTTTTGCGATCTTCAGCTGCTGCTGCCATTATTCACGTGTCTGACTGGGAAGTGAAACAGTGATTGAAAGTTTTAGATATTTTTTCTCCCACTAACGTAAAACAAAATTTCAGTTAATCCAATAAATTGATATATGTTGATAAACTTTCGGGGAGGCACGTGTGATGTGCAGGTCTCTGATAAGGTGAAAACACAGTGAGCTTTGTCTTTGCTGTCAAAGCTTCCAGACACTCAACAGTGTCTACATGCAGCTCAGCAATCTGACCCACTTTGTGCAGTAACCTGATTTCAGAAAACATTCATATAAACGGGACACCTGGTCTCCCTCCTCACATTAAGAGTTGAAGAATAACCCGGTTAACATGGATGTGTGCAGGACAAACCTCATCTCTGCCACCATGTCCACCTCGTGAGATTAGCTGGGAGTGTATGTCCTGTATTTACATGACAGACACCCAGTTGAACTGTTATTCTTTTATGTATTTTCTGTGCTACAGACGTGTACGCTCATATTATACATGGCCAAAGTTTCAGATAACGAGGTCAGTATAAGTAATCCCCGGGAGCCAGAGCACAGGCTCCACACTGCTCTAAATGATCTTTTTCAGAGTGTTTTTTTTCTATTCTTGGCTCTGAATGATGTAATAAAAGTGTCTATCTGTAATATATTCATCTCAGGTATAGCTCTGGCTGTGAGCACACCTGCTGTTCAGAACTTTTGCTTACACCGTGGAGCCATCCACAGGAAGGTTGGCTTAAAGAGTTAGGCTTCAAAGAAGTGGGGCGTTAAAATGGGTGGTTTCAGACAGGATGAGCCGAGGTGCTGCGTCAGGCCAAATAAAAGGGTTTGTTTGAATTTTGAATGATTATAAAGTACTCTAACAGAGCCCAGTAGAAATATGGAGCTGAACACACGATAACGGACACTTTAAACAGTTTTAGTTATCCAATCAATAACCAATAACAATATCACTTGTTGGCTAGTGTCCCATAAAATAAAAGTGATTCAACAGAATAGTTAAAAAAAAAGAAGCTCGGATCAAATATTTACTCTGATTTCTGCACCAACGTTCCAGGTGAACCAAACCAACCAACCACCTGCCCAAGCTGCTGATTCAACCCATGTCAAAGCTAAATTGCTCTGTCATGTGAAAATGGCAGACTTTGCCAGGACAATTCATGTTTGAATTTAGAAGGTCACCAATGAGATGTTTGCACAGTCACAGCACTGGCTAAAACCTGATCCTTGAAGGTTTCCAGCCTTTACTTATTATGGAGCTGAGTGTTTGATCTGTAAGCTGTCCAGTGCATTTTTAGAGAATTTAAAATGAGTATTTCTTTTTTATTTGCACCGTTTGGGTCTATAAATCATCACTTCACTCTTACTCAAACTGCAACTGATATCATAATAGAAATATGTGCAGGCGAGAGTCATTGTTTGGTATTCCTTTCCATGTTTGAGATCAGAGTGACCAAAGAGTAGACACATGAGCTCCAGAGGCATAAAACTAGAATGAAGAGCACAGCTACTCTTGCCACTGTACGTTAGCAAACAACATCAGTGATGCTGACATTGCTGCTGTGTCCTGCAAAAATGTAAACACCTCCTGTGGGTGGCTGTGATAATAAAAACAAAATGTATGACTCGGTTCTTTGGCTGATTTTGGTGAGAACAACTTCCAGTTCAGGGAGCCTTTGGCTCATTTTGTTGGCTATCCAGTATCCACAGTGCGCTCAGGAATGTGGTGGTGGGAGGTTTGACGAAGGACAGACCTTGTGTCTGTGTGTGAATGTGATTACCTGGCATAAAGAAAGAGCTTGGGAAGCCAGCACTGGGAGGTTTGGAGGAGGGATAACCCGGTGAGTCCCTGTTGTAGTCGGCTGTGCTGGCAGACGGAGCGTACACCTGCAACACACACAGAAACACACGACGTCAGGCAAAAATCAAACCTTCCATTCTCTCATTTTTCCTCACAGAGGCTCAGCAGGAGTGTGTCTCAGACATCATTTCCAGGAGGTTGTAACAGATGACTGACACGTCCCTCCTTCACTAAAACATCGCCCTGGAATATGTGACTGAATGAACACACAGCTTCCTGGGCTGCTGTGGCTCTTTGGCTGTGATTGTTAAAGTGGGAAAAACAACATGGAAGCTAGTCTGGAAACTTTGTATTCTGAACAGTACAGGTTTGTTTTAGCTTTGCTTTGTGCAGGATTCATTTTACAATATAAATAAAAAAAATAAAAAAATTTAACACACTGTATATAGAGATTCAATATTTTATGTATCCAGCATTTAAAATAGGGAAGGTTTCCATTCATCATGTTATCATTATGTTAGAAAAAAGCATCATTTAAAACTTTTTGTTCCACATTCTTGATCATTTTGAATCAACGTGATCTTTCAGACTAACAAAAGACACATTCAGGTGTTCATTTTATTAATGCATGTTTAAAATAGATAATACCTATTGGATTGTCTAACCTGTAATTTAAGGCAACTTGTAGCATAAAAAAAACAAAAGATGATTATTAATAATTGTTTTAACATTACAAATCAATTACAGAAGAAGTATGATTGTCTGCTTTTTTAAACCAGTAAATCCAGCTTAATTTTATCATTCATAGCTTTAAAGGCATATTTTTAAAAATGTATATTTTTATTATACTAGGAGCCAAAAAACCCCAATCTTTTAATTTAAAGTTATCTCCACATTATGAATTTTTATTCATTTATTTATTTTACACAGGGTTGTAGTCATATGTCATTCAGAACCACATTTACAGAATACGTTTAATAATAATAATAATAATAATTCCTTTTTATTCTTTTTTGGGGTGTTGAGGGCATTTTATAACTTATGAAGCTCAACAATACTTTAAAATCTTTACTAAAAACTTAAAAAAGCAACAAAACTAAAGAATTTGAACACAGACTTCTCTTTATCTAATGGGTAGATTTCTGATCTAAGTATACAAATTTGCACTTATTTAGAAAAGCAAAAACAGGGCAAATAACAATTATTTTTAAATTAAAATAACTGTTTTAATGTAAGTAATCAACTGCTGAAGTTTTACGGTTATCATATTATTTTTTATCGTGACTTTAAGCGACATCAATCAATATCTTAAAACTACAGTGTCAGTAACCATCAGCACAGATTTTCACTCAGTTATCCTCTTAAAAGACCAAAGCAGTGGTTTTCTGAGCATCTCCTCTCAGACGGAGAGGAGCAGCAGCAGTCATGCAGCAAACATGCAGCAGCATGAGAGACTGCGAGCACAACCAGCAGCCTGTCATCACTCGAACAGGTGACGCTCTTCCTCAGCAACATAGCATCTGAGTTGGGTCATACCATCGGGCTGGGCTCCCCACAGCATGCCTTTGTGTGTGTGTGTGTGTGTGTGTGCGCGTGCATAGCGTGCAAACACTCAGCCATTACGCTAGCTCGCACTGCATGACGCAAAAACAGGAACAGCTGTTGAAAATGCTCTTCTCCCCCTCCGATTTTCTCTCGTTGAGTCCCATTAAAATGAAAAACCTCACTCCGCAGCTACACCTAATCTACCTCGATCCCCACCCAAAGACACGGGTTGCTTTGGTAACTTTAGAGTATTTGCATATGGATGGAGCACAGATGTGGTAAAAACCAAATGTGATGATAAAACACAGAAGGAATAAAAAGAGAGATGAAAGAAAAACACTTGGGGGCATTATGAAAAAACATCATCTCACTTCCCACACTCCCCGAGAGAAATTATTAAAAACAGAAAACAGATTAAAACAGTTTCTTTTAAACAAAAACCTCATGATTTTTTTTCTCTCCCATCACTGAAGGATTCTAGTTTGGGAAAGCGAGTCCTACCCAGATCCTCTGCACTCGTCCAGGTGAGCAGTCTTAGTGGAGAACCAAGAAACTAACAAATGGGTCTAATTTTTGCAACGCCTATCTGAGTGTGAGACGAGAGAGAGGCTTCACGTTAGCCCGTCTCCTTTTGTTGACTAAGCTTTGTACATACAAGTGAGCATCTCTGGTTCTCCTCACAGGGATCAGCTGAGGTCAAGGTGGCCATGCAGCAGGTTTATCACAAACACAAACTGGAGCTATTTGTCCAATTTCATCCACAACGAGGACTTTGTGTTTCAGAACATCAGCTACGCTCGACGTGTTTTGACCTTTCTGGTTTGACGTGTACTTCTTTTCCTTCTGATTGGATCTAATATCAGAGCTAAGGCTGGAGTCGTACTTGTCTGGGGTTCATGGGAGTGTTTGTAGTTCATTGTTTGGAGTATATTTTCATCTCCCTTAGGAACCTGCATCCTTACAGAATCCGAAACAACCACTCAGACTGCTCGAGTCTTTGAGGCGTGTGTTTATGCAAGCTTCTCCCCGGGCCTGTGGGACTTCTGCTTACCCAGAATGCCTCCTTCACACAGGTCTTTGGAGACCCTGTGTTAGAGAAACATCGTTTCAGCTGAGCGTGGAAGACGATCAGAAATGTTTCACGAGGTGTTACAGTCTCGTACATTCTACATAGTATAATGCTTACCGGCAGCACAAACGGGATTTTGATGGCACAGATATTTTTATTTTTAGCTTATTGGTCCTTGGTCGATCAAAGCAACTGCAGTTGTTTTGCCCACCAGATATAAATACGAGCTCTTAAATTCAGTCCACTTACTTCCACTGAGTTTTACTGAGTAAACTTTTTTTTTCCATTCATCCTTTTATCCAGGTCCCAGAGGAGCTGGAGCCTATTAGCTAGCTGGACAGGTGGCCAGTCTATTGCAGGGCTAACACAAAGAGACACATTGCCCTCTGGGCAATTTAGAATCACCAGTTCACCTACTGGTGGATGAGTCATATCTTACAACGTAACCATAAACCCTTTTTAACCGTACGCCGTAACTTTTCACATAACCTGATGTGCACCTCCCTAGAAATGCAACTACACTTTAGGTCACCGCATCATGCAATGACTGAATAGTTTGGAAATTATTGATTATTATAGCAATTGATTAATGATAAAGTGATTTCACTGAAAGTGACAGATATTTAATCCCAAAGTCTTTGTTCAGTAAATAATAATAAAAGGTTTGCCCAAGCTTTGCTGCTCAGAGACTTCCAAAGTCACACAGCAGTCATATGACAGTATTGACCAATAATATACACACAAGCAAACATATCTTGTAGTTAATGACCTAAAACGTGAAATGTGATTGGTGTAAGTAAAAACAAAATGAAAGTTTTTAACTTCCTGAAAGAAAATAGTTACAGAAATAGGGCAACACAGCGATGAACGGCATGATAATCCGGATGTTAGAAGAGCACTGGGAACTGTGGGAATCAAATGCTGGGGTCAGGAAACACCCACCCATGAACACACACACGCACACACAGACACACAAACAAACTTGCAAATACACAAGCAGATAGAAGCTGCTAAGTCAGCTAAGAGAGGTCTGTACCTTCCCACAATGCACCTTGCATGACTTTAAGCACCCAAATCCCCCGGTCCCCACACACACACACACACACAGAATCTGTGGATGTCATTAGAGCTAAACTAAAATCCCCTTAAACTTCCTCTTCCTCCTCCTCTTCCCCTCTGAGAACAGAGTTTGTGCTCTAATCATAAAACCACATTTATTGACCCAAAGCCTGTGCAAGAACACACACACTCACTCAAACACGCACGCTTGTGTCGTTCCCGCTGACAATATTCAGATTTATGTGTCATGTAGTGCCGGCATATTTTCCCACTGAATGCTGCAGTTAGTCTGGTGTACTGTATGTCTTTGTGTGTGTTAGAGACAGACAGCAACAGGTGCAGAGTGCGTTCAATCTGAAGAATGCAGAGGGACACAATAACAACCTCACTTCCTGCAGTCACACACACACACACACACAGAAGCATCAGTATTCCCACAGTTAACCAGCAGACTTTGAGCCAATGAGAGAAAGCCTCAACTGTTTTGTAATTTTACCACAAACCACAGAAAATAATGGCAACCACAACAAAAACAGTTTACATCCCATCAATAACCTTCATTTGGAGATTTTTTAAACCACTATTATGTAAATTGGGGGATATTCCCACAATTCATTGTTCTATGTCAAATACTTATTCTGCTCCAGTAGAAGCAGGTACGGAAAATATCTGCTGTGCTTTGGTATAAAGTAGTACATAAAATCACTTATCTGGACCACAATAGAAAAAATAATGGAAACGGTTCAACGTTTGCTGTGGCATGACAGAAAAGAGCTGTTAAGAGAACCTGCTGACTCTCCTGCTAGCGATAAAAAGAATCCCACTGGAACATCACTGCCTGCAGTGTTTCCCACAGAACTGGGACACCCGACGTACTTCATCACAATAATAATAATGGCCCAATAAAGTGCTGCCTTGACACTGAGTAACTCCAACAACACTGGAAGAGGAAGAGGCAGCTGGATTTCCTGCAAACAGCAGCCAGGGTGAGGCTGGGAAAAGCACCAAACAGAGCTGTAGACCGCGACACTCACTGGACACATTATTGTTGGTTACAGCAGCGGCCCGATCAGGCTGGTGGAAACGCAAGGCAAGATTTGACCAGGGAATCTGCAACCTTTGCTAACATATGGGATGAAAACACACTAAACATGGACATGAACCAAACAATGTCTGCAGAACTGAGATGTGTGTCACTATGAAAATGTGACAGAGACACAAAAAACAGGGACCACTCAAAAGAACCATTTTAAAAGATCCACAGAAACCAATGTGCTGTATTTTTTGGACCATCGGATTATAAGGCGCATTCGGTTTTCATGGATGCCTGGATGTTAAACTTAATTGGTGAAGCAGCAACACTGATCATTTTATAAAAAATGAAAGAATTTAGAGTTGAACTCTCAGAGATGCTGCCGTGTTCGTTCGAAGCCGACGGAGTTTAGGACCCAGGTTACTCCCGAGGCTCCTGACTACGGTAGCCGTAATGCTCCAACGATCCATCGGGCGGTGCGGCTTCGTAGCTTACCAAAGCTGCACTGAAACCTTTTTTGACAGATTTCTGAACGCCGTGTTGCACATGAACTCAGTTCAAGGTCAGTAAGCACAACCAGAACATTCAGGATACGTACGCTGGCGAGGGTTAGCACAAGTCACAAGACTTTCACCGGAGAAAAATGGGGTTTTATAAATGTTTGGGACCCATTTGTTTCTCACTTAGTGTACTAATATTGTCGTCCTTACTTTTAATGTTTATTTCAATTTTGTTTTGCACAGACCCTTTCATATTTGTCAACCTTAGAATCAGGTTAACAACTGTCACTGCACCAGAGAGATGACTGAAAATGAATTGCTGTAAAAAGCAAGAGAAGGCTGATTATATTCATCACATGGAATCTGTACCTTAATTCTCTGTCAACAACATATTTAGTAGGCTGACACCAATCAGGACAAACAGTTCTCTGTGCAGAGACACACAATACATTCGGTAGTGCACAATAAAAACAAACCACACAAACAAGGATATGGTGTAACTAAACCAGTTTTAAGTGTTTGTTTGTCACAGTTTCATGTGCCAGAGTAGAAAGACAATCAACCTACTAGCAGAAACCTGTAGAACCACTATTCTATGATTGTGCCATGTTCTATGAGAGAACAATGACAGCTCCTCCTAATACAAACCAGCAGAGCCAGATGTTTAAAGTGCTGATCAGTAGAACCCCTGACAGGATTCAGTAGAAGCGGTTGTGTAACGCCCAACGGGTTCGGGGAATCTTCACAGAACATGAAACATCACAGAATTCATCAAAGCTTTGTTCTGCAAAGCCCCCGGCAAAAACATGAGCGAATAAAGACACATTCCACTGAAAACCGATTCCTCATGGCACTGACAACACACACACACACACACACCCACGCACACACACACTGAAAACGTACCTAGAGCAAAACAGCTGTGTAACTCACTGACCTGAACCAAAGGTAGGACGACAACCTAAAACCTACAACCTACAACCTAAACCACGTTTTAACTCAAAATCATCCACACGTTGTGTTGACAGGTCCTGCTTCACTTCAACATTCAGTCTAATCCTCCGTCTGTAAACACACTTCAGGCCTGCGTGTGATTTTATCCCAGTTACATGCCACATTAGTACTACAATTAAAATGTACATATTGTCTGGTGTCACTGAATTTATTCATTTAAAAGTAAAGGTATAAATTTACATGTTAAAGCCAGGTGGATGTATATAAATATATTTATTTATTAATTAATTTAAATATATTTATAAATATATACATTTATCGCATGTGCTCCAACATATTTAAATGAGCTTCAGTTTGACTCCCTGTCAAAACAAAAAAATTGCAAGACGTCTGTTTCTTGTAAAGTAACATCAGAAACCTAAAATAATTAGTGGCAAACGGGCCATAAGTGACGACCTGAACCTGATTTTTTAGGCTAATCGACATTTAAATTGCCAAAAGGTGGCAAATTAAAATGTGAAATGTTAATATATTCATGTTTCATTCAACTAGTTGATTAAAGGATCGTTTCAGTTCTAATTTAATGTAAAAAAGTTACTACAAGCAGAAGTATAGTTATATGAAAAATATAATAAGGAGAAACTAAAAAAAATAAAACTAAAAAATCCATATAAAGAGACTAAATACATTTAAAGAAGCAATAAAGTGAAAATGTTGCATAATGATCATGTAGGAAACATTTCGTTCTGCAGTCAGAACTTGTTGACAGAGATGGAAATGCTGCTGGGCCCCGGAGGACTTTGTTAGAAAGAGCGAGTGGAGAAACAATAAATAGAAGAGAATGAAATGCGAAAAGTTGGAAGCCGATTAAACGACAGTAAACGGAAACAAAAGAGAGAAAAATGCAAGGATGGTACAGAAAGAAAGAAGCAGGAGGCTCTTTTGTCTGTGTTCAGTGTTTGATGCTTCTTCTCCCAGTTATCGTCTCCAAATGTGGGGAGCATCTGTTCAGCCTCCCTGTTTCAGCCTCTGCTCCGACTGAAGAGGAGAAGGAGCTTCTCCTGCTTCACAATCGCATTTTGATAACTAGCAGGAAACCCAGACAGCGCACCCTCTTTCAATGCCAACACCAGGGTTGAGTTGTATTTCTAAAGAAACAAGGAGGAACTAGCATGTACGCTGTTTACCATGTTCACATCTCATTTTAGCAAATATTTGCTAATTAGCATGCGACACAAATTCTATCTAACACTAAACTAAAATGCAGAATTAATGCAAACTGACTTCATGATAATGATTTATGATATTTGAAGGACCTCACTAAAAACACCAACAGCATGAGCTGAGATGAGCCCATGAGCTTTTCTCGAATAGCTTGAGCCATTGCTGTGCTTGTTTGGGGAAGATGCTAACTTGTGCAACTGTAACTGCTCCAAGCATTCATTTGTCAGTTAAACTTAATTTTTGATCTTTCAATGCGGTGCTTGGTTTTGATGACTTTCCAATGACCTCAGACAAAAAAGTCAGAAAATCACCAACATCAACACGATATCATCTGGGGATCATAGAAGCATGCACAAAGTCTTGTACCAATCTGTCAAGCAGATGTCGAGATATCTTTCACAGGGGCAGTAAGGCCACGAATCCTTACAATTTATCCTACGAGGACATGTAATGCAAACATTTTCATTGCAATGTATGTGTGAGTTCATCACAGATCTGCATCCATGGATATTTGGGTTGATGGATCCGTTAACAAAGTGTTTGGTCCCTCCTCAGTCATTGGTTTCTATTAATCACGACCACAATCTCCAACCTAAAAAAGGCATTACTGCATGAATACGCCTGGCGTAAGTTTCGTTGTGTGTCCAAGTCTAAAAGAGTTAGTGAAAACACCTGTGTGGGTGTCATGCGACGGTGTGAATTGTTCGCACTAAGGCGGTGGAAGCACCGCAAAAAGAAAAGTTGCCACCTATTGTGTGCCCTGGATGTACCGTATATTTCCTTTTCCTGATCCAACACTGTAACTGTTGTTTGTAATTTAAATAGTATTACACTGTGAGATGTGAATATGATATCACTAAAACCTGTGTAGTGGCGTGGAGAGCCATCCATCCATTTTCTTCTGGGGTGGGG
>VUQR01011605.1:53253-67340 GCA_015108515.1 Hemichromis elongatus
GGTGTTGATGGAGCCTATTCCAGCTACAACAGGGTGAAAGGCATTCACACCGAGTTAAGTGGACTTCTTTTCAATATAATTTAAACTATTTTGTGTAAGAGGTGGTAAAAGCAAACCATAGACTTGTTTATGTTGTTCAGCCAAAATAAAAGAGCTTTTCCTGTTGCTGTTAAAGGGTCGACATCGTGTTTTTTACTGCACAAGTTTAAAAAAAGGGTTAAAAATTCCCGGCTTTTCTGTCCTCTCTCTCTCTCACACACACACACACACAGAGTTTACCACGCTTCATCCAAAGCAGATGTGCTGGAATGCGAACACTCAAAGGAGCAGTCACGAAACCTCTTGACAGACACACACACACACACACTCTCTCTCTCTCTCTCTCGCACACGCACACACACACACACACACACAGTCGGCTGCACCTGTGCCTTTCCAGTTTTTTCTCTCTTTGTTTCCTCCTCCCCCTCCCCCCTCACTGTCCTCTGCCTCTCTCATTTCTAACAGGCTGGTTTCACTTTCATCTCGTCTTTATTCACCTTCACACAAACAGTTTAACACTGCAGGAAGCAGAAACGAAGGCGATGTACTGAAAAGGCTTCAAACAAAAGAAAAACAATAAAAATAATCTGAATGATCAGTGAAATCGCCGACCATGTTCAACATTTCCCAAAGGTGAATATATTTCACTTTAATAGTATTAGGTTTAGTCCCTGCAAAGTAAAGCCTCCTCTAGCCCCCCACCCCACTCCTCCTTCCACCTGTAGATGCTGCCCCCCCATCTTAATTTACCATTTGCACCTCCACACTCTGAGGCCATCCGGAGGCAGACGTGGGAACGCGAATCAAATGCACCGCAGACGGATCAAACATTTTATTTTTTAGTCAGACGGGGGGTGTTTCTGTTTTTTAGATGTATTTTTATAGCGGAGATCTGAGCTGCGACCTCAGAATCCTCTGAAGGTTAATTATGTTCCTGATTCAAAACACATGGAGGGAAAAACTGTGTGTGTGTGTGTGTGAGAGAGAGAGAAAGCGGAAGGAAATCCCACCCACACCTCCAAGCTGAGCCCTTTATTCTACCAACCTGCAATTGCACTAATGTGAACCAGATGTACACACACACACACAAACGCACACACACTCCCGTGTTTTAAGCATGGCTGCCTAATTGACTCCATATGATGAAGAAGAAGATAGCGGGAGAAAGGAAAGAGAGAGCGTGTGGAAAGACCATGCACAAATTCAAAGAAAGTGAAATAAAGAGGGAGATTAAGAAATTTTATGAAGCAGTAGGGAGTCGAGTGAGTTGGAAAATAAAGCCAAAGGAGGACATGGGGAAAAAATCTGCAGTGCCGCTAGTGGCCACTTGAGGCTGGCTCCAAAAAAAGAGCCAGTCCGCACAGACTGCCACGCTCCAATGTCCAACTTTACAACTTACAAATTTCAAAAAGGTTTAGCTCTCTACAGCTAATTGTGCTGTTTGTGTTAAGTGTACTGGAATCAGTTCTTTAATAAATAACATGCTAAAACTTTATTCATGCTTAAAGTTAGCAGCATGGGCACGATACTGACAGGTGTAAGCTGACAGACAGCTGCAGCCACTAGCTGTCCACTGTCCACACCTCTATACTGGAACTTCTGTGCTGTGGTGATGACTGCTTTAGCTTTGGTGACTAGCGTGTTATTTGTATGTTACCTAGCGCTAATTAGCAGGTAACTTGGTAACTAACTTGGTAACTTGGTATCTTGGTATCTGTGTCTATGCTTTAGCTGATAACACTCGTCACTCTTGTGGATTGTGGGTCTATAATATGAATAAAACGACATTTCCAGGAACTAAAATGTCAGCATTGAAGCTTAAAAAAAAGGGCTTCACAAAGAAGTATGGGTTGCCATCCTTTATATACAGTCTATGAAAAGATGCAATTAGAGACAAAATGAAAGTCAAAGAATGAGAAATAACCGTTTAAAATATAGCAAAAATACAAATAAAGCATGGATGCATACATAATTTTTTAAACTTCAACTTAGTAACAACAAGTAATCTTTAAAATAAAAGAGCCACAGGCAGACAAAAAAACAAGTGATAGAAAGACGGATGACAAAGAGAGAGCGCACACACTCACACATCTGCACAAATACTTGGGTGTAATTGAAAACATGCGGAGCTGGCACACACTCGCAGTGAGTTTCACGGACCGAAACACATTCTTCAACTTACTTGTAACACACACACTCTCACATGCTCCCTGCGGAGCTCAGGCTTCCTGTGGCTTGATTAGAGCTCCCTATGTGAAGACAAGTGGACTCAGCATGTGTGTGTGTGCTTTAGCGCAGTGCACCTGTGACTGAAGGGGGGTCGAGTTACTCAGACAGAAAGCACTGGGGGGCCGGACAAAGAGAGAGGTGTGTGACACATGAGTGAGTGTGAGCGGGGTGGGACATTTTTTAGCATTAAAAAAAAAGAAAAAGAAAAGTGTGCATATGACCATGTGGGAACAGCAAAGTATGTGTGTGTGCGTGCGTGCATGTGTGTGTGCGCGCGCAGAAGAACACTTCAAGGAGGAAAAAGACGATTTAGGACTTCCTCGTGCACTAATTTGTGCCATTTTTCTTCTCATACATCAAATGAAGTTTCCATTGGTTCTGATGGAAAACCTATTGTCCTCTCAGGCAGCAGACTGTTTATCTATTATTTAGCAGCTTTCTCCCTCAGCAGTAACCCAGTTAGCAGCTCTTCTTCTCATCAGCTTCAGCTACAAGAGTTTCACTGCACCTTTGCATTTCACTGGTTTTTACTGGTTTCTGACCTTTTTTTTTTCCCATACCAAAGCTGTTGGTGAGTCAAGCTGCTGAATCAGGCTTTGGCTGTTCAACATCAGAAGGAAACGAAAGCAAGTTTATCCCTTTATTCACTTCTAGTCCCGCTGGTTTCCTAAAACCTGATTACTTGAACGTTTCAATTTTAAAATGATTCATTTTATGGTGCCAATAACCTCGGTGAATCACAAAGAACAGCGAGATAGAAAAAAGGGAGCAAGAGGAGGAGTAATGAGAGTAAATATAAGAGAGACTTTTGGAAGCTGCATCTGCGCAAACAGAAAGAAAGAAAAAAGTAAAACAGCGAATGAAAGAAAAACAAACAAATCAGTAAAAGGAAAGTAAAGAAAAGAAGCAGAAAACGAGAAAAAGACAAAGCAGGCGGTCCAGTAGTGCGGCATGTTTACACTGCGGCCTGTAAATGAATTCAAGATGGCGCCTGGTCTCGCCAGGAGCCACGACATCAAAGAGTCAGACAGCCAGTGAAGTCACAGCACTTTAATTGACCACTAATTACCTGAATTAGCTCCAGGACTGTGTTTTTTAAGGATCTTTGTCTATATGTATATTAGTTTGGACTGCATGTGCATCTATAGTACAACATATATTGTACGTATATATTGGCACCTACTCTATTTTAGGGTATGCTCTTCTTTTTCCATCTTTCCATCCCAATAAAGGGAGCATCTCTTGAGAGAAAACCTGCCTGCAGACAGTTTCCCGTCTGTGATGTGGACCTGGAGACTTGATGTTTCCCACAGCCCAAGCTCACATCTCCAACGGTCTGTTCTACTGGACCTCTGCTTTACTATGTAATTTAACAATCAAATGCATCCAATTATGACAGTCT
Organism: Hemichromis elongatus; assembly: GCA_015108515.1. Lineage (NCBI taxonomy): Eukaryota > Metazoa > Chordata > Actinopteri > Cichliformes > Cichlidae > Hemichromis > Hemichromis elongatus. The sequence continues at coordinate 56,927 of VUQR01011605.1, forward strand.
AAATGCTACAAAAAGGAAAAGAAGGAGAGTTAGAAGTAAAGTTCTGTTAAAATGTTTCTGTTTAGTCAAGTGCCTCCATGAATGAGTACAGCACCTTCAGCAGCAGTACCTTGTTTTCTGTTTTCTCCATGAGTTTATCAGTCTCTCACATCAATGTGGAGCCCTTCTGGCCCACCCTTCTTTTAAACGTTGCTTCACGTTTCGTTGTGGTTTGCAAGTATTTGTTTCTGACAGCCTGCCACAGTTCCTGCCACAGCATTTCACTGATGTCTGGATCTGACTGGACCTTCTGTCCTTGCTGTTTTTAGCTGTCAGACGGAGGGCCTCATGTTTGACTCAAGAATACTTTGGTAAACAGAGGAGTTGCTGGTTGACCAGGTCATGCTCACCCCTCCACCACCGTGCTGACGGTTGGTATGAGGTGTTTGTGCTGGTATCCTGTGAAACATGCTGCTGTGCATTATTTCCAAACATCTCCACTTTGGTCTATCCAAAGAACATTGTTCCAAAAGTCTTGCGTTTGCTCAGATGCAACTTTGCAAACCTGAACTGTGGTGCCATGCTCTTTTTAGAGAAAAGAAGCCTTGTAGTGGCAGCTCTTCCAAACAAGCCATACTAGTTCAGTCTTTTTCCAATTGTAGCAAGCATAACTCTTAAAATGATTCTCATAAAAATGTAACAAAACAAAGAGAGTATAATTCAGGCTTTACTGAGCCTTTGCAACAGAAGACATCGTTGCCAGCAGCCCCCCTCAGACTGCTCCTGGGCATCAATCACACAGTGAAGCAATGCAGAGAGAAAATTGAGAGGCTGAACCAGGATGATAAGGACCGCATCAAGAGATGACGTTACATTGAAGTGATTATATCACCTTAGAGTTTCTGTTAGCTGTACAAATGCAAACTAACCATTGTGCTTGGAAAGTGTGCAGTTCAATGGGACCTTGCAGGGAGGGAATTACTAGGTAGTCCCCAAAATTATTTGGCCCAGAAGTGTCGAATAAAAGCCAGAGAAAGACGGCTGTCTCGATAAATGAGTGCCGTCTAGATCAAAGATCGATGCTGCTGCTCGTGCGTCTGGTTTATTTGTTTCGGTTTCATCCGTTTGATCCGAACTGAGCATCAAGCTAATACTCTGTGCCTGCATGTGTATTGTAACCTTTCACATCTTTTTTCCCAGCAAATTGAGTAGGCTCTTCTTATCACACACACACACACACACCCACACACACACACATGCAACTCGCACACAGAATGATTTCAGTGATGGGGGAATATGGAGGCTCATAGCGAACATAATGTGGCTTTATAATGTCCCCCCTGACACAGGAAATAGCCAGAAGTCTGGGACTGAGTGTCTGTGTGTGTGTGTGTGTGTGTGTGTGTAGCTCTGAGTTGAGAAATACCCATCAGAGGAGGGAAATAACAAATTGCACACACACACGCACGCACACACACTAGCGGTGGTGTATTTTCACCAATATTTATCAAATGAATTCCACATATTTTCATACCCTTCTTTAGGGAACTCGAATCAGCGTTATTACTTGTGTAACACTACAACAATCCTGCTGACCCATCAGTTTAGTTTAAGTTATGAAGTTAAGGTTTGGTTACAAGCACACCAGACAAACATGCATCAAAACCTGTTTTCAGATTTAGAATGAAGCGGATTAAACTGCTCCATAGATTGTTGTAGAGGTCTAGAAGATGATCCGCTGCTCACTGGGTTCATTAGTAAAGACTTTCCTGCTGACTTTATGACCTCGCTCTGTAGTTTCAAGCTTCACTCTGGACCACATGATCTTTATTCTTCTAAGGTACGGCCCTCGTTATGACGAAACAGATAATAATGCAACGCGTTTGCTAACATATGCAACGTCTTTTTTATTGTGAGGTCTAATTGCAAAACCATTTGAGTTATATTGGCAACGCAGCATCAAGAAAACGATTCTTCAGCCAAAAACAGTTTTATAAACTGGACAAAAAGCAGGTGGAGGAGGAAAAAGTGATAAACTGCCAGCTCTTAAATAAAAAAAACTATCTTTTTTCCTTTAATGTCACTCATCAGAGAAGAGAGCGGGCATGATAAAAGACTGAAGAGGAATAAAAATAAAATAAACTTCAGCGGATAAGAGGCACTCATTAATCTACAATCCCACCTCGTTCTTCTCACTCTTCTTAAATTAACAAGCTTCAAAGAAACACTCCTTAAACTCAAGAGCGCTGCTACACTGCGTGTTACATTCATCTTTGCCTTCAGAAGCTCTGCAGACAAAAGGCTGAAGACCACCGGACCCAACGGTTCCTGCACGTCAGCTGTGTGCGGGACTCATCTCAGTTGAAACAAACTTTAAGATGCAAGCAACTTTACAAATAATCACAACTAGAACCAACTGTTGTGCAGTGAATCTGGAGCACTGGGGTACCTGAGGGGCCAGTGCCCTGAAGCTGTTTCCAGGGTTCATTTTCATGCTTTGGTCCCTCAAAGTCAGCTTTTACATTTCCAACTTTGAACATGACTCTTTCAGCAGCACTGCTACAACATGGAGTGATGACAGTTAATAATGACTCTATCTGCCCTTCAGAAAAAGTCTTTCCTCCTTTTTTACAGCATGTAAATTAGTTCAGGTGTGTTCGAGTGCGTGCTCTCCCCATCTGTGCAACTGAGTAACAAAGTGGTTTGTATGTGTGCACACAAAGCGTCTGCAGGTTTTCAGGCCAGAGAACAAAAACGTTTTTCCACAGGTGACGGCTCTTTACGAGTCTCTTCCACACTCGTTTTATTAGCCGCCCATTTTCCTTTCAACCACCCGGACTTTTCTTTTTTTTCCGGCAAAGTCATCACACAGACGTTTTTTCTCCCTCGCTCCTTTTCACCAATTTCCTTTGATTTAATTACTGCCACATGCTGCCGACTGCCAGCAAGAGAACCACCTCGACCAACGCGGAGTCCTGACAGGGAAAAGATGCAGAAAGCACACGGAAATAAAAAAAAACACACATCAGCGCAAACACACTCGCACACAAGTGGAGGCCTGGTCAAGACAACAGAAGCGGCAACAGGCGAGGACTTGCTCTGTTGGAGTTATTTAGAAACCAAAGTGGATTTTATTTTGAACCAGATGCACTTATGATCTCTAAAGCTTAAAAAAAGGATCAAATTCTTCTACTTTTACACATCGCACTGATTTTTAAAGCCTACACAGAGTGAAGCAACACCCAGCTGAAGTGTCAACTGGCACTATAACAGCAGCACATGGGAGAAGCCTTCCAGGCTTTCTGTCAGACAGACAAGGTTGTATTTGAACCCAAATCGCTTTGCTAAACCTTTTGTTTCCAAGCTGTGACTGAGAAATGAAATAATATGAGAGAAAATTAAGCCAATTTGTGCCAGAAAACCCCGTAGTTAAAAGTCTCCCCAGTAGAAGGATATGTTAGAGTCTGGTTACTCAAGGGATTTGAATATAATATGGTGCTGCTATGTAAAACTATGAGAGCAAGCGAGCAAGAAAGTGTTCTTTGTTTAACGAGGAAGGTAGAGAAAAGCATGAGAGATGACAAGAAGTTGGTATTGAGCCATTTGGCTGTCTGACAGCTAATTAAGTGGTTTTATAAATAATCAATTGATGAAGTAATTAACAACAGTCTCCAAGTTTCAGATGCACATGACAAACAGCAGAAACAGAATGTGCTCATCCATTAAACGTCTTGAAGTTGTGCACTTGGAAAAGGCTGGGAAAGGTTTGATTCCTGGACTGTCCAGGATCCAATACAGCAGCACTTGTCCCTAAAGGATCCAAGGACTGTGTTTATTTCTAGCTTTATTACCCAAAAGCACTAACCTACCCCACCTCCCGAGCCACAACTGCTCTCACCTCATTACCCTGACCGGGTAACACGGCCAAGAAAAAATACATGTCATGTTTTCCAAGTTTGAAAGCATGCACAGAAAAAAATCCCATTATGCCTTGCAGCTATGTCGGGTGAAAACTAGGTGTTTAAATTTTAGCACAGTCTTCCACTTTAGTAAGTAAGGAGAGGACTCCATCACTCATCTCTTGCAGTGTGTAGTTGTAAAAACAATCTTTGTGCAGCGTTACTCAAAATTATATCATGATATGTCAAGATATGTTTGATATTTTTGACAATATAGAAAAAAATGTTGTGCTCATCCTTCTTTTCCAATGAGCTACTGGCACTGATGACAAATCGCAAGTTTGAATCTACTGAAAAAATGTATGAGCTACATTGTAGCAGCAGTGACACATCATAGGACAAATGTAAGGATAAAAGTAAGCTAGGTAGCTTTAAATTAGCAATACTTAACAATAACTTACTTTACAATATCTAAATGGTTGTATCTCATTAAGAGCCTGCATAATTCTGTCACAAGATAAAACTGAAAACTATTTTCATTGTGGGATCTTGTAGTCTGTAGTCAAAATAGCTGCTTAAAGTCCTGCTTTTCCACGATATAACCGCACGAGTAATTTCCATTCGCTGTTTGTTTTTCATGTTAACGGCGAGCGACTAGCGAGCATGGCGACTCTTTGTGGAGTCATTTGTTTACATTTGGGTTGCAGATCACCAGCTGCTAGCATCTTCTCGTTTGGAGCCTGACAGACTCAACAGTGTTTCTCAGACATGCCTGGGCTTTTGTTGTTGTTGCACGAACTTGGGAATGTAAACGTGTGGCACTATTGTAGCAATGATATTGTGATAGAGCAATTTTATATGAAACAAAAATCGTGATATGACAAACCCCTAGTGGACAGTCTTATCATCAAAAGGCATTCAGAGCCAGCAAGCAATTTTAAAGCAGGACATACCTGCATTTTCTGTAAACGTGATTCCCAAGAAGTACCTTTGCTGAAGCCAGTGGTACAAAAGAACCAACAGGAAACCACGCCCATTTATGAGTGATGTAGAGGTGTGGTCTTTGTCTCTTTAAAATCCACCATTACAATGATTTCATCTACCACTGACTTCTAGCCACCCAATCACAGCACAGATAGTGAATCACCATTTTTGGAGTTATCTTTGGTTCCCGTCTGTCTCGTCACTTTACTGTAAACAGACCACTGTGGGGAGAAATCCAGCTCCTCGTGATTGTACAGTACTTGAATAAAACCTTGCCTCATGGTGCTCAGGATGCTTTATATTTTAAGGGTTTAAGTTTAAGGCATAATATCAGGAGTTATACGATTGGTTGGAGCAGACTCCCTTTTTTGTGTACCTGGATCTTTGATACTTCTTAGAAAGGTCAAAATGTATCCAGATGCAGACATCCTTCTGAATTGCTCGCCTCACACATCGTATGGATGGGTGTTACATTTCACCCCTCAGATCTATTAAACCCCAGGCATCAAAACACTGCTCTGTGACGATAATCGCATAAAAAAAGAAAAACAGGTTAAAAACTCTTTACTAAAGAAACAAAACAAGAAAGAGCAAGGGAAAAGAGACGTAGACAGTGAGAATTGTCATTGGTTGTTTGCTCCCACCATGACAAACACACTCATCACACAAGCACATACAAATGTGTTCTCTCAGCTGGCACGGTGGCAGCCGGCCCGACAGCCAATCAAAATGCCCGTTACAGGGCACGCGGCCAATAAGACCTCTGCTCTCCGCAGCAGCTGAGCTGTCAGGGTGAGAACAAGTGTGTAGGAGGCAGCAAGCATGTGTGCATGTGACTACACACACACATCGACACACTCGTCCGCAGCTCTGACCGCGCCGTCAGTCACTCTTCCTTCGCTGCTGTTATCAATTAGTTTTAATTTTTTTTCTGCAATTTACATTTTTCCCTCCTTCACTTGCTTTGATTTCATTTTCTACTTCGTGTTTAGCTTTTGCAATTTTTCTGTTTGGCCTTTCGTAAGCTGGCGTCCGTCCACACTGTGAACCTGTTCCTGCAAATAAAGATTCATAAATAAATAATCGTTGTGTAAATAAATTAAACTCATGACACATCCAGCCGTAAAGGTCATGAGCTCCACACATGTGCAGATGCACACGGGACGTTCAGCGTCTGTAAACAACAAACTCTGCTGCAAAATGCAGACAGATGTAGAGAAGCAGAAGATTTCCCCTTAAAACAGGATTGGTTTACAAATGCGTGTGTGTGTGTGTGTGTTCACTGTCTCCTTCACCTCCTCTAGATGGCTGCAATGCCATTTTATTCAGATTTGTGAATTCCAAGTCTGCAAAGTTGGAGCATTGCAAGACGACCACCGTCACCGAGGCAACGCGCCGGCAGGCTGCTAAAGCCAGCCAAACGCTAAGATGGCTGCCGTGGCGTGTTAATTATTGAAGAGGGTGCAGACGGAGAGTCGGGAGCAGTGAGCGCGGCTGCTGGCGGGATGCTGGGTCACAGCGATCCCGTTGCCATGGTGATGCAAGCTGGCGACGGGCATCGAGGTCTCATCTCGGCATAACGCGGCAACCACAGGACCGGGCGCACGCTCCGAACCAAACCGACCGCTTAAGATGGCTGCCGCAGGAAGTGAGTCACAGGAAAAAGAAAAAATCTATTTACCTGCCGATTCAGCTCGAGTCTTCCACAAACACACAGAACTGTGCACCGCCACATGTAACCAACCAGAACGTAGTTTATCACAGGAGCAAAGTGAAAGCAAACTGAAGCTTGTGACATGAAAGCCAAAGTGTATACTGTGTAGATAAAAACTAAAGTTAAAATGCAGCTTATAAAACAACAAGTAGATCATCAGACGTGGAAAACATTGAAATACATTTTCAGGTAAAACAGGAAGTTTAGGTGTGTACTGATATGTAGCGTGTTGTAATTAAAGCGTAGCTTATAACACTGAATTAAATCCACCAGGCAAAACTACAATGTAGACCAAATGAAACATTTACTGTATATTAAAGTGTAGCTTAGGAGTGACACTTTTATCATTTAAGCTTAGTGTATAAGATCAAATAAAAGTGTGGTTCATGACGTACAGCCAAACCCTCACAGGTAACATGTCTGAGACAAAAACAACGCGTAGCGGTTCATTCTGACCACGCTCCCGATGAACCTGATGACCATAGCAGAACAAGACCAGACTGGAGGTTATGAAAAGGGAAAGAGCAGAACACATGTTTGTGACTATTTGCACGTTTATGGCTAAAGACAACGTGAAAGATACTTTGTAACTGTAACACTTACACTGGTAATGCCGACCAATGGTGACACGGATGAGGCCAACCGAAAGTGCCTTTCATTTCTCACTTACTTAGTTTTGGCTCATTTACATTTTGCAGACGCCCTCGCGGCTTTTTAAAACAACCGAGTGAGCTTCGACTTCTGCTGCAGATCTTTAGGGTCAGCGAGTGGTTTTCATTTTTAATCATCCAAATCAGAAACATGTCTGTCTCGGAGTCAGAGCGTGCTTAAAATCTGTAAAACACACCTGTTCTCGCTGCTGATTCCCCCGGCGTTATAAATTTACAGTAAAAGCAGCAACAGCGAGACCGCTGAAGCACTAAACAGCTACATTACCACAATTAATCCTTCATCATCATCATTCAGGGCTACGGGGATTTTAACCCGTGACCTCTTCATGCAGAGAGAGGCTGTGCAGCCATTAGAGTTACATCGCTGGATCTTTTCATCTTGATACCACGATGAGGACTAACTTTGAAGGCATTTCTGCCGGGCTTGATGGTGGGCTTGATTTCTGATGGTTCAGAAATTTGCTTAAGATGTACTTGAATGTTTCCTCATGTTTGCTAAGTCTACAAAAATAATGATAAATCAACTATGACAGCGGGTTTGTGCTAAACGATCACGGAAGACAAGCCTGTTCTTTCCACACAGATGGCTTGTTTTGCATAACAGCAAATAACCTACAAAGAACACAGACTTTAAAATCTGATAAAGAGAGTTAAAAACACGAAGTGGAAACGTTCAAAAACAACACACAGTATGCAAAATGTAGCTCAAAGCAGACCTCAGTGTCCCACTGGTGCTAGTCAGTTAATGGAAAATGTTTTCTGAACTTATGTCATCTGATCTAAATTTGTACATCCTTCTCTGCGAAGATCAGAATCCAACAGTTTCAAACCACTTTACTTCTATTTGATCCCAGTTCAAAGCCCCGCCCCCCTAAAAAACAGGAAATTTAAGCTCATGTAGAAAATATTTGAGAGAAAAAAGCAACACTAAATCCGTCACTAGAAGCCCGAGGATGCAGAGCGCTCAGTGGTCTCGTCTCTGCAGCGATGTTTTGGCTTCAGAGGATGTTCCAAGAGCCTGACAACTTAAATCAAGCACACCTTACTTGCTTCAAACGAGGTGGATGGTTCCTCTGAACATCTGATTCTGATCCTGCTCGGCCTGGTGATCCATAAAAATGTTAATAGGGATTAGAGTCCCGGCCTCCTGTGTGGACTGACTCACTGCACTCTGGTGCTGTTTCCACGGAGGCCTATAAACCCCCGTCGACTCAGACTCATCGTGTTTATCATTTCGTCTGGGGCTGAAGAAATCATGGAAAATTACTGCAGCGCTGGACAAAACACACTCATGATATAGCTATTATTAGTCAGCAGTGACAGCAGAGCACCTTCCTGTTGATGGTGGTTGAAGTGGAAAGGTCACGGCACCAGTATCATTTAAATGGCTCATCGTCTGGAGTGTGGGCGGTCATTTTTAACATCTATCCAGACATCGGTCAGACCTGAAGGGTCAGCTACAAACAGGCTTCAAGTCCTCGACAAAGAAAAATATTCTACAAATATTTATACAGCAACGCTTCTTCATATTATGCTTTATCAAAATACTCCAACATAATATCAAGCTTGTTTTTAAAGCATCCTTAGTCATGGCTTTAAGACCTCTCACAGCGACTCTTATCTGGCAAATTGAGGTGAATGGAGAAAAAACTCAGAGGGGGAAAATGGTAAACAGCAAGAGAGAAGATCACGATCACACCAATCCAAAGCAGCGCTTCCTGCATAATTTGCATAGTACAGTTTTCATATCCAAACCATGTCCATGCTACATGCCTCGTCTAGAAATAAGGTCCTAGATTTGTTTTGACTGCTCTTTCTGTTTGTCATCATTTCATTTTGAAAAATCTCAACAGGCTCTTCAGCTTTATTGTGAAAGGTTTATGTGGAAAATAAACAAGCGGACAGCCACACGCCGGGTTTACTGTCGTCGTTGCTAATGACAACGTGTATACACAGTGGCTTGTGCGTCCGTAGTCTGGTTATTTTAAATATAAGAGAAAGAGAGAACTTTAAGAAATGAAACTACAGTTATCATCAAAACAATGAAAGAATATTAAACAGTAAACAGTTTATTTTGCGACACCACGAAATAAACGATAGCGTATAATATGAAAGGATATTCAAATCGCCATCCGATACACGTCGTTCTATTGAACAGCCCTACTATATTGCATCTTTTTCTATCAGCTATCAAATATATGAAGCGTATATGAACGTGGTAATTCAGAAAATGTCGATAGGCGTTGTGTTTGAGTACAATCACGTGCTGAAATAACCACAGGGAGTCAAATGAATGAATTAAAATATACCATGAACCTGCGGCCCACAGAAAGCATCAGTGGAGAAGCCGTTTTCAGCAGCCTTGTGGAGAACGCAGCCGGTAAGAGCCTCTAATAGCCAACATATGGAAGCTCGCTGGTTGCCAACAACACAATCAGGACTGCATTATTTGGCCCACACTGGAATAATAAAGGAGCCAGATCAAAGAGCTGATTGCTTCAGCACTGCAGAGCTGCAGGATTCTCTTCTGTTTGTTCTTTCTTTATGTCGCCCTTTATTCCTCTTTGTTGTCTTTGAATCATTCCTCCTTGTTGCTTTGCTTTTATTCTTTCTTTCTTCTTTCGATCAGGTAGAGCCTCGGTTTTTGAAAGCAAGGACTGTATGGAAGCCGGCCATTGATGAAGTGTGTGCACAGGTTTCTCTCTGAGTGTGTGCAGTCAAGTTGGCTAGAGATGAAACTGAATATGAACAGCAGCATAAAACAGAAGACTGAAGACAGCTTAATGTCTACCAGATGACACCTATCTGACAGAGAGACGGGCGATGTCATTATTTTTAAATTAATAGTATAAAGAGCTTCAGCTGTTTGTTTAGATGGTAGAGAACCAAACATTAATGTAGTGGCAGCTTCAAATGGTAGCCTTCCTGATTGTGTGTGTGTGTCTCTGTGTGTGTGTGTGTGTGTGTGACCTATTTGCATGCAGCTTGGCAGTGCCAGCAAGGGACAGAATGGGCATCAAACCAACGGCCCTCTCAGCATGGCATATTGACAATCACTACAATGCCCCTGTGTGTGTGTGTGTGTGTGTGTGTGTGTGTGTGTGTGTGTGTGTGTGTGTGTGTGTGTGTGTGTGTGTGTGTGTGTGTGTGTGCGTGCTTGTGCATGT
>VUQR01011605.1:71914-82058 GCA_015108515.1 Hemichromis elongatus
AAAAAAAAAAGGGGAAAAAGGAAAAAAAAAAAAAGTGATCAAAAAAAGAAAAAAAAAAAAAAAAAAACCCAAAATTTTCATTATCAAGTAAAGAGACTTTTTTAAACAAAGACAATTTTAAATCATGTTTCACTTTTTTCTTAACAGTATCTTTACAATGAGGTCAAATCTCCCATATTTTCTCAGAAAATGGATAACTGATGTTTTATCAAAATTATAATATTAATAGATAAATAAATAAACACAGTTAATGTGACTGAAACAGAAAAACAACAGGGTCACAAACGTCTTCATGAAGTCAGGTCAGTAAACATCATCAAAGGGATTGTCCATTTTTAATCAAAACAGATAATTTTATAGTTTGTATACATGTAAGACAGCAGTGTGTGTGTGTGTGTGTGTGTGTGTGTGTGTGTGTGTGTGTGTGTGTGTGTGTGTATCAGCAGTGGTTTGTATATCAGTGAGTGTATCAGCAGCATCAGTGTCAGATAATCTGATGCAGAAGGATTAAGTTTAAGCCTGAACGGTGTGGCGGGCTTTAACCAGCCGGAGAGCACGCACACGCGCACACACACACACACACACACACACACACACTCGCTGGAAGAAACACTGAGTGACCCAGGCCAGAGCTTACAGCGACATACGCTCACATCTTTACATTTTTAAACACAAATGCATTAGTAGGGTGTATGAAAGGTAAAGCTGATTTAAAAAGGAAAATGCAGATGCACACACATGACATGTGAAACAGATGCACACTTTTTTTTTATTATTTAATTTTCAGGTGAAATTTAAAAAAAGGAAACTGAGAACATCATGACAATAAACACACACATAAGAGGAAAATGAGACACATGAACACACACATGCAGATTAAAAATCAGCTTTTGTGACTTCTTCATATACAACTACTGAAGCAGATGGAGACAGAGGCCCCACACACACACAGACACACACTCACAATGTGTCTATTTATAAAGTTATAATTGCATAACACGCTGTGCTCTAATTCCAGCCTACTGAGCACACAGGATGTCCACACACACACATACTGCTATTGCTTTTACCGTTTCCTCATGTACACACACACACACACACAGGGAACCATCACAAACTCATTTTGTTCACGTATGAAAAAAAAGGTAAGAAATGCTTTTATTTGTTTGAAACAGACGATGATTTACGCTATAACTGTGCTTCGAACACGAATGTTACATAACTATAAATATCCTTAGATAGCCATCATTAAAATTATTTTGCTTTTGTTTCATGAAACTGGAATTTTATTACAAATAAACATTTAAATGAATGAGCCATTCAGCACTGATGTCCTCTGTGAACACGGGCGTTTTAGCATCCACGTCTGACCTCCTCTCGACCGGCTGCCATTGTTAGCTCGTTCATAGAGAGAGGGCGAAATTTCAAATTAAAATGCTCTTGCTGTGGAATTGTAAATCTTTTTTTTTTTTTTTAATGTGAAATTCTTTTAAAAAACTAAAACTTGGAATCTATTTGAAACACACATTTACCAGTTTTCCCCTTATTTTAAATTGATTAGAGAGAAATATTATTTTACCTTCGAAAATGCGCGCGCTTGTGCACAAAAACACTCTAAATTCATTTTACTGATTCATTCCTTTTAGTCCCAGAAAAGCTGTGAATGCTAAATAAAGCGGAGACAAGCAGAATTGTCAGTTTAAAGTGTGTGTTTGCTGGAGCTGCACACTGAGAGCGGACTGCAGGATTTTGGCAGGCTGCTTCAGGACTCCTAATTAAAACTTACTGAATATTCAAATGCTGTGTTAGCATAACAATAGCCGGCTGGCCAGGCCGCCTTTAAATGAGGCCTTTTGTTTTTAGTCGAGCTTTCTGCTACCTCATTAAGCCGCTGGAGCTTAAGTTAGCGAGCCGACAGCCGCTCTCCGAAGCTCGGTCTTCGGCTCTCACCCTCCTCCTCCTCCTCCGCTCCCCACCTCCCACCCATACACACACCCTCTCTCCCCCTAAACCAAAGCCCTGATTCAGCCTCTGCACTGTATGGTCTCGCCGGGCCGAGGCTCGCCGCTGCTGCAGATCTGTCCGAGCCTTTTCTGCCTCTTCGTTCAAACCCCGACCACCCTGCCCCAGTTTTCCCCCCCTTCTCGCTCCACTTTTCCACCTCGGTAACACACCGGCTTGCCTGTGCTCCCTTACAACCACATGATCACCAAACCTGAATCCCAAAAAACATGATTTTTTTTTTGCGCAGATCGCCTTGTTTGTGTGTTTTCTCTTGATGCCAGCGGACAGGGGGTGCAAACAAGCTGTGACACAGACACAGACAGACAGAGCAAGAGAGAGACAGGGGGGTTAAAGCGAAGACAGAAAGCAGCTTGGCACTGGATCAAGACCATCGGCACAATGTGCCATCCAGGAGCCAGCCGCCAAACAAAGCGGCGGTGCCATGCCGGGCCTGTGGCATTGCCGAACTGAAGCGATACAAAGAAGGCCCTGAGCTACGGCGAGAGAGCAGGTACAAAAAGGCATGCAGTCAGTGGCTGACAGCGTACGGGACTGGTGCAGCCTGCGGCCAGATGAAGGCCGGAGACCCGACAGGCGCCGAGAAGACAGAGGGCGACTGTTGGTGAGGGTCTGTTCAAACAACAGAAGCTCTGTTTGAAAACGTCTCAGCAGAAATCACAGCAACATTTTAAAGGACCCATTTTCTATGTTTTCACACCTAAACAATAAATATTAAATCTAAAAGATGTATTAAGCTTAAAATTTGAATTAACCTACGAGAATTAATTTAATTTTATGATATCTTGCAAATCACATTAAAAATAAAAATTACACCTTTAATTAAATGTTTTCCAACCCAAAAAAATAAATTAATCACACTGAAAAAAAAGCAATTATTAAAAATCTTCCTGTTTTGCTGTTAATGTAATTTCTGGGGACATATTCAAGAGAAATCCTTTTCTTATAAAGCCAAGATCACGCATACTGAATATTGTTTTTAAATCATCACATCTAATATGATTAAAAATAATTATAAAATTGTGATCACGGATTTCTTTTTAACGTTTTTTTTCTTCATTTTCTTCGTCTTTGATCTGAAGCAGCAGTTAGACTCAGACACTTTGCTGACAGGTGGATGTGTAGGAAATCCCAGTCGTCCGTCTTCATTTGCACTTGCATCTTGCACACATTCCACATGCCTTTTTTTTTTTAACAAGAGAAAACTTGTGAAATTCATTCACCTTGGCTTCTCTTTACACCACACAGCTCCTCTCTAAATCATGTCACCCTGTTACTGGTGTTTTACAGGTGAGGGGTTACTGGGAGACAGACAGGTTCATGACAGGTCAGACAGGCGAGTCTCCCTGAGGTGCTTTAGCAGAAAGTCACTATTATTATTTTTACATGTATTCTACTTTTACATAAAAACTCACAGAGAAATCCAGCTAGGTAAACATAAATTTTGGCCCATTTCAATTATTTTATTTTAATTTAAACCAGGAGATAAATAACAAAGATTTTTTTTATGTTAAATTAAATTCAGGAGAATTCATTTTCAGGTTTGCTTTAAATTTATTTTTCTCGCATGTGGGTGCTCACAAGAAGGCCACGTTATGACAAATAAAAGCGACACTTTTAAGCAGTTTGGGGTTGAATTAGAAAAGCTTCCTGAATGGCGCACACACGCAACCAAACAAACCCCCAAAACCACAAGTGTGTCACTGTGTGTCACTCCGCCTGACAGCGACAAAAACATCAAATCAATTCAGTAATGACGCTCTTATTTTGTTTCATTAAAAAAAATGGGGGCAGAAAGCTGCGTGGCGGATTATTTCAAGCTGACTTTAAAGCGCCTGTTTGAAAGAGAGAAAAAAAAGATTTTGGACTATTTTTTCAGTTTGTATTTCATTATTAGTTTTCTGACACACACACACTTTTTAGAGTTTGACTGAAACACTCACAGCATCACACACAGCTGTCACATTCACCGCCACACACACACACAGCCAGCTTTATTTATTTTTCTTCTCATTTCTGAGGATGAACAACAGCCTGATTCTGATTCCCGCACAATAAACCCCGGCACTCGGACACAACGAGCTCACCGTCCGTTCACGCTTCAAACCGACCGACTGCACTAAGTTATTGCGTAAAAAAGCGACGCTCTTCACCTTGACACCTCCTCTCTCTCTCCACCTCCTTCTCTCTCCCTCTCTTTCACACACACACACGCACACGCGCGCCGACTGTTTCCACGGCTGACTCCCAAACCCTCGCGGGGGACAGGGGGGAATAATGATAATAATAAAAAAGAGAACTGATGGAGGGAGTCTGCCTTACCGCTTTGCCGTTGTAGTAGTACATGAGTGAGCTGCCTGTCATCCCGGGGATGGTGTACGCACAATACATCGTTCCTCTCCTCCACAGAAAGAAGAAGAAGAAACTCTTTTATTTCTCCCTTTCCTCGCTGCCTCTCTGTTTCCGCGTGCCTCTGTTTTTTTTTTTATTTTTATGCTGTTGCTGTTTCTTTTAGCCTAAGCTCCCCCCGCCCCTGCTCGTTTCGTCTTCTCCACCTTTCTCCCGTTTGCTTCTTCTTCTTCTTCTTCTTCTTCTACGTGAACTTTTTCTGGGCTTGTTATGATCTCAAACTCTCGCCGCTCCTGCTCGCGTGTTCCTGCCTGCGCGTTTTTTTCCCCGCCGACAATTCCTTCAGTTGCATTTTCCCATATGGCCAAGCCGAGGCACGCGGAATATGCAAAGTAGGCAGAGAGAGAAAGAGAGAGAGAGATAGGGAGGTAGAGAAGTGCCCCTCCCCTTCTCCCTCTCCCTTACACGCGCACACGTATAAGGAGCGCGCACGGAAAATGTACGGGGGAAAGAAAAGAGAGCGCGAGAGCGAGGTTGAAATGTGGCGTATAAGCGCGCACTGACCCTCGCGGACACGAGCGCGGTCGCAGACACTCTTTTAACTTTCCACACTAAATCTGGAAGCCATCCTTCCCTCTCCCTCCCTCCTCCCCCCCGCCGCAGCTTCAGCTCGCCGCGTGCCTTTGAACTGAGCCGAATATTCACTTTTTCCATCGCATCCAGACCGCGCGCTTCTTTCAACACACTCCACCTCTTCACTCCCCCTTTCCCTCCCTTCTCATCATTCCTTTCTTTTATTTGCCACTTATTTTCGTCCCTCCTATAATCTCTTTCCCTTCTCGTCGCTTCCTCCATCGTTACCTTGCTGCCTTTTTCCTTGTCATCTCCTTCTGTCTCTGGCTTCCTCTTTTCCTACTCAGGCCTTACTCAATTCTTCTCCTTTAGATGACTGTCTGGTTTCCTCTTCCTTGTCTCCTTTCTCATTATATTTCCTTCTGATGGTTCATCCTTCTGTCTCATGTCCTCCTATTTTATTTTTTATTTCTTCATCTTATTTTCTTTTTCCTATTAAGGTATTCTACCCGTTTCCTCATCCCCTGCTTTCTTCCTCCTTTCCTCTCACTTTCTAATTTTTAGTTTATTTAGCTCTCTTCTTCCATTGCAAATTTGTCTCCTGTTTCCTTCTTATTCTTATACCCTCATTTCCTATTAATCTATTTTCCTTTTCCCTCTTACCCCAAACTTATTTCATTTTCTTGTGTTTTTTTAATCTTTCTTTTATCCTCTTTCCTCCTTCATTTTCTTCTTTTTCAACCCCTTTCTTCACTTCCTCTCTCAGTGGGTTTCCTTCTCCCATTTATTTCCTCTTTTTTTGGTTTCTCCTTTCCTATTTTTTATATTCCTACCTTTCCTCTCGTGACAATTCTGTATTTTCCGTTCTGTTTCTCTCCCTTTTTCTCCAATGCCTTGGTCTTCTTGTCATCTCCTTCTCATTTCCTACTTTTTTATTTACTCCTCCTTGTCTCCTCCCCTCTTTTCCTTTTTCTCTCTCCTTCTCCTGCTCTCTTGGTTTCCTCTATCCAACTTTTTTCCTCCACCTGTCTCCTATTCCTCTTCCTCTCACTTCAATCTCTGTTGTTTCCTCGTCTCCTATCCCTCTTTCTTCTTTTCTGCCCTTAATTTTCTTGTCATCCCCTCCATTGTCTCCCTTTCATTTCCTATTTTTTCCTTTTTATGTGCTTGTCTTCTCTTAAACCTTTCCCCTATTCTTTTCACTTTCACACTCCTCCTATTTACTTTCCTACCTTATTTCCTCCTACCCTTTCTCCTTACCTTTTATTACCATTTCCTTCCATTTCTGCTCCTACCCACTTATTTCCTCTTCACACTTGGCTCTACAGCTTTTGTGTATCTTATCTCATTTACAGGCTGATATCATTTTATTTCTCTGTATATATATTAAATATAAATTAAAATTATACCACACATGGGATTTCTTTGGTCCTTCTTTGTAGCTGCCTGACTAAATATATATATTTTTTCCACATGGTAACCTGCTCCCATCATAAATCGTTAACCCACACATCAGTTCTCTGATTGACAGGAGGCTCAGTGTGGCAGTATGCTAGCAGCCAATCCAACACATTGCATTTGTTATTATTCTATTTTTTTCTCCATCATGATACCGATACATCGATGGAAAGGAACCAAGATACACAATAATGAGCGCACTTAAAATAGACTTGCTCTTATGTTGAGTTTTAAGTCTAAAATGATGGACTGGAACGAAACAGCGTCCTGTCTCTGCTCCTGCAGGGGGAGCCACAAACACCTAAAAGTTGCTCATCCTAATGAATTTTGTATTTTTTTCTTCTTCTCGCATGCAGTGTTACTTATAATATAGACAACTGGCTGCAATTGTTTAAAGTGGATTTTTTTTAAGTCTAGTTGTGTTCAAACAAATATTTCTGTGTTTATTTGCAACATGATCACAACGTTTCATTCAAACTTGTCAGATGGGATCCGGAAAATTAAAGGTAAACTTTGTGATACCACTGTAAGTCTGATTGACATTCAAGGTTTATGTCACATCCAGACTGCTCCGGATTTGCCACGACGCCGAGCGTGAAGGATTGTAATGTTTCAGGTTGCTTTAAATCTCGTTGTTTTAATAAGCTTCCACAAACCCCGAATCCGTTCGCACCGGGAGGGGTACGGAGATTAACGAGAAATTTCTCTTCCAAATTAGTCTGACTAACAGGTTTGTTTGCCACCCATCTACAAGGACACTGATGATTCCGGAAAGTTGGAACACTAATAAGGGAAAGTCAAAATCTAAACAACCAGAACACATGATATGATGGACAAGCTCCAAAAACACTGACTCCTACATTTCTTATTTCTCATAATGCAACTTTTTCATCAGTGTGAAAAATTCCCACGCTGGTCCATCCCAAGAGATGTTATGGTTTCTGAGCACAGGTCGAGGTAACCCTGATGACATAGCTATGACATCACCGGTTATTTAGCCATACTTGACGAAGTGCCTCCCGAGCCAGAGATGACAGTGGACAACTGTTTTCACAGCCTGAGCAGCCTGAATGCTGACAAGTAAACTGATCTTCATGTGTAAAACTGGTGGAGTGGGTCTTAAAAAAAAAGACAGAAAGAAAGAGAGAGTGACGGGAGGTGGAGGCACTGGGGAAAGGTGGGGGTGCTGGGGCTTACAGGCAGTCAACAAATCCGTAGGACAGACAGTGATTCAGTCTTCCAAATTTCATATTAACATCGTCATCATCCATCCTATTCAAACATATAATAGACTCCAAAACAAGGGAAGAGACCGCCCAAACTCTCTCTCTCCTCTTCTTTTGCCCACTCTCACTCTACCTCGCTCTCCCGCTCCCTCTCTCCTCTTCTTTCAGCTTTAATTTGATTAAAAAGCGAGCTGCAGGAAGGGGAGGGAGGGCTGATGCACATCTAATAAGTGGACCATCTGTCTGCAGCGCTGGCTGGCTCCCAGCATTGTACCCAACCAGACTGCATGGGAAATGAAGGGAGAGATGGAGGGATGAAGGGAGGGAAGAAGGGAGGAAAGGATGGATGAGAGATGCAGGGAGGGGGTAAAAAAATATAGAACCCAAAAAAAGAGTGACCCGGTTGAGGGGAAAGAAGCAGAGGCAGCATTTTTAATTTTGTCTGACGCCTGCTTGGTCAACAAACCTGCAAGAGATGAAGAAGGATGAAGAGGGAAGACAGAGAGGAGGAAAGCGAGCGGTAGAAGAAGGAGGGAGCGAAAGAAAAGAAGGGGTAAAGGAGAGGAGAGCAAAGAGAAGGGTAGAGAAGCAAAAAGGAAAGGGGCAAAGGAAAAGGTAGAGTACAGAAAAAAAGGCAGGTGAATAAGAAAGGAGATAATGGAGGATGAAAAAAGCAGGAGAGGAGCAACAAGGAGGTAAAACAGGAGGAGTGAGAAAGGTAGGAGAGAAGGGAGAAACCAAACAAAAAACGCCTCTTTCAAATGTTCAGTATCAGTTGTTATCATGCCGTAATTATGCTTCAGACTAGGAAAACTGAACCTGCTAATAGGTCAGCAGCCCTTATTGTGAAACCCTCGGTGACTGCGAGAACGTATTCATGTAAAATCTACTCAAAGCATACAACAGACCTGCCAATCCACCGCAGGATGCTGTGTGTGTGTGAAAACGTGCTCATGTCCAGGGGCACTCCTAGGGTTTTTGGAATGGGGACCAAGAACCAGTTGGGTTCACATACCGTTGTATTATAATACACTTTCCTGTTTCCCCTTCTTCTATCCAACAAATTTAGCTAAAACAAGTCATAAATTCTATCTATGGGAAACAAACCTCATTCATCAGTGTTTCTCAGCAATCTAACAGTGTCGCATAATTGTTTAACTTAAGACCGATATAAAACACACATTAAGGACAAAGACGAATACAGTCAATAGTGCAAATGACCAGTTCTGATGTAAGTAAGAGACATTAAATTACTTTTATGTTAAGTAATTCAATTCCACTGTATTTATACAGTGCCAAATCACAACAACAGCGCTTCTATAAAGGTACTTTATAGATGCTTTAGAGAGAAAATACCAACAATGAGATGACCTCCTATAAGCGAGCACTTGGTGACTGTGGAAAGAAAAAAACTCAATTTTAACAGGAAAAAATCTCAAGCAGAAGCAGACTCAGAGAGGGGCAGCCTTCTGCTGCAACGAGCTGGAGGTGAGAGGAGGGAGAGGATAACATTTCTTAACAATAACATAGCTGATCAGTAGATTGTTTGAAAAATCATTAATTAAAAGGAATACATTTCTTAGTGATCATCCATCTGCATTTAATCGTGGCAGTCCCCTCTAGTGGGCAGTGGGACTAAAAGAAAGAGGTGGGGTGATCTAGAGAGGTCAGAGTGTATGGGTGTAGGGTGTCACTGTCATTTTCTTAAAGTATTACTATTTAACGTTACTGCCTGTTTGTAAGTTTCCTCTCTCCAGCAGTTTTCCTTTTTTGTTTTCCCATTATTCCTATCTTCCTCCTTCGTTCTCCTCCTCCTCGCCTCCTCCTGCCTCTTTGCTGGTGAGATGACAGTTAATCCCTGACTGAAATATAATCTTACATTTCATCCTGATTTCACGCTGGTAGGATTTTCCTTCAAATTGCGACCCCCCAGTTGTCAATCTCTCTCTCTTCATCTCACCCTTTGTCTATTTCAACGTCTCTCGCCCTTTTATTGTTTCATCTGGTTCTCCTTGACTTTCCCTTATTCCTGCTTTCCTCCGTGTCTTTCATTCCTTCCTGTTATCCATTTTTTTCTGGCTTTTATTCATTTTTCGTGTTTAATTTCCTTAAGTTTTTTTATGTTACTTTTCCTTCACTTTCATCCTTTTTTCCTTTTATTTTCTCTTTCTCTCCCTCACATGGTGCAGCAATTGCTAAAGGTCTATAAACTCTCTCTCCCTCTCTTAAATACACACACACAACACACATGCACACACACACCACGGTGCACTTTGTTCTCTTCATACAGCCGCCTCCTACTGCAAGCCTTTGATTTGAGCCTTTTCATGCTGCAGGTTGGATTTTACAAACAATAAAGTTATCGACAGGATTGAAGAGCTGAGAGCGGCTCACACACACACACACACACAAAAGAGAGGAGCTGTACTGTAATGCTGTTTTCACTATTGGTAAACTGCAAATATCAGTCTAATACTTATCCTGAAGCAACACTGCAATGGTAGTTTAACAACAAT